>BDDA01000457.1:11948-47089 GCA_001662385.1 Chlamydomonas asymmetrica | reverse complement strand
CCCGCAACAGCAAGCCGCCCCCTCACTCAGCTCCCCACCTTGACTTTGTCCCTCCACTCCTCATATGCGCGCGCGTGCTTTGCCAGCGCCTCCATCACGCCAGCCAGCGCCTCCCAGCCGGGCGCGTCCGGCGCCTCCGCCTCGCGCGGCGTCTCCACAGCGCCCTTGCCCTTGGCGCCAGGCTGCGGGGACCGCACGCATCACCAACACACATCCGAATGGGGTTGGCGTCAGCCCTGGACCGCGCTTGCATGGTACGTTGATGTGGTGTGTGATCGCTGCACTTATGCGGATCCAGCATGCACCCAGCATGCACCCGCACCCTTGTGACCAGCAGGCGTACATGTGGCCAGCATGCACACACTTGACCAGAGCCAGGGTAAAAAAGCTCAACGCCCTATGTTGGGTCAGGAATCTCAGGATTGGTGCGAGGAAGGCGTGGACCAAAACGCATGGAGCCTGCGGTGCATGTATCGTACCTTCGTTTCTGCAGGTTTCGGAGCCTTCTTGCCCTTGCCCTCGGGCTCGGGCGGAGGCGGGGGCGGCGTCCAGGGCAGCTCCACGTCCAGCGCCACCAGCCGCGCCAGCGGCTCGTCCCACCTCGCCTCTGCCGCCGCCTCCCTCAGCGCAGTGTACGCCTCGCAGGGCGTTGCGGGGCTAGAGGGCGCGGTGGGCGGCGGCGGCGGCGCCTCCGCAGCGGCCTTGCCCTTGGGCCCGCCCGCCGCGGACGGCGGCGGCGGCGGCAGCGGCGGCGGCGGCGCGGCGGCCTCGCCTTCCTCCTCGTCCCCCGGGGGGGGGTCGGGGTAGCGGCCCCACACGACGCCGCGCAGCGGCGCGCCTGCGGCCAGCAGCGCCTTGACTGTGGCCGCATCCTCCCCGAGCCCCTCCACCACGTACACCTTGTACGCGGTGTACTTCTGGCCTGCGGCCTCCTGCGCGGCCTTCAGCTTCTCCTCTGCACAGGTACGGTATGTGAGCAGCCCATGAAGTTCTGCGCATATCAGCATATGCTTTACTAGTTACCTAATGGTCCGTGTTTCAAGCTGTCAGCCATCGTTGGCGTTTGATTTTGTGCGTGTGAACTGAGGTGGCCGAGCCACGGGCCGTGGGTTCGGTTGACCAGTCCAGTGCATGCTGATCGGGTGCATTTAAGTGGCAGTACAGCGTGATGTTGGAGCGTCAAGGCGTACAACGTCGTTGCTGCATGCAAAGTGCACATGCACTGGCGCGTTCCTCATGATTGCGCACTCCTGTGCAGGCCTTGCGTGTTGATCAAGAGCGGTATGTTGTTGCCCTGGCATGGGCTTCTAGGGCTATGGTTGAAACCTGATGCTCTGTGTGGTGTTGCACAGGCTGCTGTGCACAGGTTGTCTCTGACTGAGCCTGCGGTACGCACCAGCTTCCGCTAGGTACTTCTTCTCCTCCTCCAGGGAGGCCCTGGCCGCCACCACCGCCTCCTCCTCGGCAGGCGGCTCCGAATCCTCCGCCCGGATCGCTCCGAAACTGCCAGCGTCCGCTCCGGAACCGCCCTCTGCCGCCGCCTCTGCCGCCGCCTCTGCACGCTCCTCCTCCTCGCGCTGACGCAGCGCTGCCAGCGCCGCCTGCGCGGCCTCCAGCGCCTGCTGCGCGGCCTCGACGCCCTCGGTGCACGCCTGCGTGGCGCCGGCCAAGGCAGCGATCCACAAACGCCGCATGTGTGTGAAAATTCAACAACGTGGAGCGACAGTTATGACCTACTGAAGTGGGTCATGGCTACGTATGATAATGCATGCTTGGCTTGATGCGTCAGTCCAAGGCTCAAATGAAAGCATACGCCATGCCAGGGCCAGTCACCACTGCCACGTTTCGATGTGGGTCAAGCACTGCGGCAACGCGCGTGTGTTACCCGTTATGCGCACACATTGGTGCATGCTGCAGCACGGCGGTGTGTCATGATTTGAATCGTGCGTGAGGATAGCTGTCACGCAGTGTGGGTGATATGCACACTGCATGTGTGCTGCGCGCCAATGCTGTCGCACTGCAGCAGCACTGCCGCACTGGCGAGCACGCTCACGTGTCCGTGTCTAAATGGCTGACACCATCAAGGCATTCGTGAAAGTGACTCGCCAGGTATAATCCACATGCAGCACAAAGCGGCGCTGCAAACGTGCTGCACTTCCGGGGTGCACCATGACGTGCCGATGGAAGCATCGACCGTCATGGCCCTGCAAGCGCCACGCAACCCACCTGAACCTCCGCTTGCGCATCTGCCTCAGCTGCCAGACGAGCCGCATACTCCAGCTTCCAGTCAACCACCTCGTCCCTCTGAAGCTTGTCCGATAACAGCTCGGTGGCCAACGAAGGGGTAAACCTACGGTGCGAGTGTATTGCGGGTATCGCTCGTGAATAAAACAAAGCACGAGTGGTGAGCGTGGCATGGCTAAAGCAGCAGACTAGGTCATGTAATCTTCACACGAAGCTGAGCTTTTCCCCGCTGGACCTCTCTATTTATGGACAACTTACTGGACGGTTTCTAGAGGCGCACCCTCCGCACAGAAATCCTCCACGACAGGTCGAGCTGCAAGTCCAAGCTGAGAGGTCGGCTCTGTTCTCCATGCAAGCTCTCCCAAATTGACATAGCGCACAAGGCCTTTCTTCGCGAGCGTGGCTTTGAGTGCTTTGGTGTCGATCCCTGACGATGCATACAAAACGCTGAGTACTGCCCGCCAAGTGTATGGGAAGGGGCACTCCGTTGCATCCTGAACTGCTTGGGAAACCTGCAAGCAGTGTGTTGCAAATGGCTTGAAGGTGAAGCAATGTGTGACCACGTTTCAGCGCTATAGCGGGAGCGGCATGTGGCCAAAATGCAATAGCAAACTTAGGCAGTTCCAGATGCAGACGACCAGCTCGCAAATATATACACATCGCAGTTCTTAGCAGGGTTGCCTTCCAACGTGCATTCCTTGGCTGTGACTTAGAACAGACGAAGCAGGGGCCGGCACAGCATGGGCTCACCCCCTCAAAGGGATTAGCCTCTGGAGGCAGAGGGGGAGGTCCCTCAAGCTTCTTCTTTGGAGGCATCCTTCAGCTCCTCGTACAGAGCTGCTGTCCTGCTATCTGGGCTCGACGGTCATGCTGAATCACGGAGAAGTCGAAACAAGCAGTCTTAGATGAGGTCAGATTGAAAAACTCTGTTCAGCGATAATGATAAGTATATGGCAGTCCCGTATCAACTGTAGAATGGATCGTGGCATAGACGTATTGCAATGGGCGCCATGCCAACACGATGATGCTCAGGTCAAGGGTTCGTGCAATATGCGGTGCTAGGCTGGGTGCCAGAGTGGGCACCAGCCACCCACATTCTCCTGACACCCATCTCACGTTCAAGGCGTTGAGTGTGGCCATACGACCTGTAGTTTTGCGGGTGCGCCACACCGTCGCACTTGTCAGCGCTCGGCCCGAGTTGGCTGTTCATCCTACACGATGCTGCAGCTCTCTAGGAGCAGTCTGCCTGCCCTTGCTCAGCTCGCAGGTAAGCCTGTCCTGTGCTAGTGCCAGCAGGCAGCTCGCAACAACACAATCAGCGGATTGGCAAGCAGTTGGGTGAGCTTTGCCGACAGTCGCCAGTGCCTAACCCTTGACTGTGCTCAAATGTTATGACTGTAGGTTTGCAGCAACTGGTGCTGAGTGGAAGCAACCCTGGTGCTCGTGAATATGCGAGCAATGCGTTTGCCCTCACAAAGACCATCGCGGACAGAGCTGGCCCCGGCGGACGCTCATCGGTGAGCCTTGCAAAGCTGTTCTTCACATCATGCGTTGTGCCAACGCTCTGGGTGTTGAGAACACAGCAGCCCTACCATATTGGACCAACGTTTGTTTGTGTGCACGCTTGCAGGTGAGCGGCGCCGTGGCCACTGTGTTTGGCCCCAACGGCTTCTTGGGGTCTTATGTGGTCAATGAACTTGCTAAGCGAGGCTCCACAGTCGTGTGCCCATATCGGTGCACCGAGAACGGCGCCATCCACCTGAAGCAGATGGGGGACCTTGGGCAGGTGAGGCAAGGGCACACAGCGTTGCGTATATATTCCGCCCTCCTGCCCATCAGGATGGTGTGTATGTATTCTCTTCGTTCAAGTGTCCGGCATCAGTGTTGGGTCACACGCACGTCGCACCCTGCTGTGCAGGTATACATGCTGCCAGGCTTCGACGTTCGCAACGAGGAGGCGATCAAGAATGCCATCTCGCGCTCCAACGTTGTGATCAACTGCGTGGGCAGCAGGCTGGAGAACATGAACTACACGTTTAAGGATGTGCACGTGGACTTTGCAGCAACGGTCGCGAGGTGCGTTGAGTGTCTGCTCTTTTCCTAAGCTGAGGAAGTCAGGGACGTACTATGGACAAACTGGGCACGTTATGTCCAGCACAACAGTTGCCATTGTCAGTAGTTTAATGGCGCCGTGTGTGCAGACTGCGGCGCTGGCTGCGCTCGTGCGTTGCCTGGCACAGTTTATACGCTTCGCTTATGCCCAGTGCTCACTCTTGCAGCCTGCTGTGTTAGTCACACGATGCAGTGCAGTACATAACGCTGATGTTGGCTGTCGAACAGGCTCTCGGCGGAAGCGGGTGTTGAGCGCCTCATTCACTTGTCGGACTTGGGAGCGAAGAAGGACTCCAAGTCAAAGCGCATGGCGACCAAAGCTGCTGGAGACGAGCTGGTTCTCAAGCACTTCCCGGACGCCACCATCCTCAAGTGAGCGAAATGCATTAACGCCGCACGCTTGCACACCGCAACCGGCACGTGTCTGAAAAACCCTCCAGTCTTGATTGCATCGTTCAGCTGCTGGACTGTTGTTCACTTGCTTGTGTTGTGCTTGTTGCTTGTGATTCCAGGCCTGGCCCTATTGCTGGTATTGAGGACCACTTCTACAACTACCTCGTGTACCAAATGAGCTTCAGCGTGTTTGCGCCCGTTATTGAGGGCGGCTCAAACCGCATCCAGCCCACATTCGTGCTTGATGTGGCTGAAGCGGTAGTGGCTTCGCTGAAGAGCGCTGACACAAAGGGCAAGACGTACTACCTTGGAGGGCCGGAGGTGCTCACGTGAGTGGTTGGATAACGTCGACGTGCTGGGGGTCGTCACAGTTGTGCGGGGCGCGGGGCCCACTCTAGCCAGGCTGCAATAGAACAACAGACATACGCATACTGAGGGAGGATGCATCAACAGAGATGCTAGGGTTGACGCATGCACACCGGTTCAGCGGCGGTCCACTTTGATCTCTAGTGAAAGAATGGGAAGGTGGCACTCTGACAAGCAAGCAAGCTGAATTACAGCTCTAGTGCTCAGATCTTGCTCGATCGTAGGCATGCATGCTGATAAATGATACATGTCCATGCCTGGCTTAATGGCGACAGCGCTTCCTCGAGGTCCATGACAGCAGCACTATTGTATGGCCAACCCATCTGTGGCCGACGGCAAGCAGCAACAGGCTGGTGCTGTTTCGTGCGCTTTCGTCACGCTACCTCCGGCCCTCCCCACCAACAGTCTGATACATTCCAACCACGAGTCGGCCACATGGTGCATTGATCGCGCATGTGCCGGCACGCTCACGCTTGTCTATCACCGTGCAGCACTGCGCAAAGACAGCCAGCATGCATGCCCTGCTTCATCCTTGTGCTCGCACGCCCGACACCCCACGCCCTATGAGCGTGGTGACAAAGCGGCAGCAGGCCGTGGCCGGGCTTATCTAGTTGACAGTCCTGGACCGCTGTCGTGAGATTGCTGTGGTGCGCTGTGTTGTACTGCTGTTGTACTGCTGTACCGCAGCATGCGCCAGCTGTACGACCTGCTGGTCCATACGCTGCGCCTGTACAAGGACGACACCGTGGCGGTCCCCGCCTGGGCCGCCAAGCTCATGTACGCGCCCACGGACGCCGTCAGGCGCATCGTGAGTCCGTATCCTCTGGACTGAGTACTGACTGGCCTTTGTATGGACCCATGTGCTGACCGATTCTCCTGCTGACAGGGTGTACTGCAGCATGTAGTGTGCGCAACATAGTAGGCGTGTGTGTGGTAGTGAGCGGAGTAAATAGGCAAAGCAATCAACAACCGGGGAGCCCTGGCTGTGCCAGGCTGTCATCCATGCGCGGTTGTGCACCCTGCGCATGCGCCTGCATGCGTCAGGACGTTCCCGTTGGGCAATGCAGTAGTAATGAGGCCTTGTGGTCGTGCGTACGGTATAGGTGATGAATACGCTCGGAGCGGACTGCACCTGACGCGCCGGTGTGCATGTGTGTGCATGCGTGTGTGCGTTCGCGCGCAGCTGCCCAACCTGCCCGGCATGAGCCCCATGGCCACGGCTGACTACGTGGAGGAGCAGCTGTCGGACGTGGTGGTCCCCGCTGGAGCGCTCACCTACTCGGACCTCAACATCGCGCCCGTCAAGGTCACCGAGGGCCTCGCCATCGAGCCTGTCAGGCACTACCGCGTCGGAGGCTACAGGTGCGTGCCGCCGTGCTGCCTCCCTCCCTGGGTTTTGGATTTAGACTCTCTCTGCATCTAGACTGCCGCTGCCTTTTGGAAACAGAATGGTTTGTTACAGGCAGGGAAGGCGCGGCTGTTGTGTGCCTGATCGTCTTAGGTCCGAGGTTGGCAGTCTTTTGTGCTTGTCGCGGGCGGCTGGGCGATGCGATGTTGGTTGTAGCATCCGCGCCTGCATTAATTGGGAGGGTGCTGCACGCACCTTGTTGGTACGGGTTACGGTGGGCGACGGAGTCTCGGGGTGTTGCTCTGTCAACTGGCGACTAGGTCTGCGACCCGCTGTAGGTTCAATGTTGTGTGCTTGGCTCGGGAGCTGGGCTGCGTGCGGTGGCGGGGATGGTCCGCCCGGCCCAACCGTGCTCGTGCTCGCTGCGCTGCGTATGCTTGCGCGGCGCGCAGTCTCGCCCGTTTGATGTTCACGGCATACGAATTTGGCTGTGCCTTGCAATGCGACGGGGGTTCGGTCTCCAGCAACGACGCTGTCGCGTGTGTACCGTATGTGTGCGAACGGCTGGAGGGATATGGAATGGAATGATGGGCGCTGCTTTGGCGTGTATTCAGGAGCTGGTTCAGGGGTATGGTGGGGGTGGGTTGCTCTCGCGCTCTAGTTCTGCTCATGTGGGTGTTCAGATGCTCATGCAAGCGTGCGCTGCGCGCTCCACGAGTCGTCGTGCTCTGGTTGCAGCTGAGGTGCTGCTGCAGCGTCCCAAAGAGCAGCATGTTTCAGCTCAAGACACAACTGCAGGCCAAGTCCCGCGCTCATACTGATGTTGACCGTTTGCTGTCGAGCCGACCGTGTGCTGTGGGCACCTATTGCGTTGCGTATGCTTATGTGCTGGCTTTCCAAGACTGGAGGGCTTCAATGCTGGGAACAGAGTCACCAGGCACATACACTTAGGGTACTCGTGCGCTGATGTGCTCGCACGGTGCTGAGTGTGAAGTTCGACCAGAACCGTTTGGCACTGCCGCGCAGCCGCGACACTCTTTCCGCCCGTTGTCGTCCTGTGCACTTGCAGGTGGGGCGACATGAACAACATCGCCAAGGATGTCCCTGACCATATCAAGAAGTATTACAACATCAAGTGAGGTGGCCCTCCCTCGCGGCCAGGTCTGTGCGCTCCGCTGCTTGCGCAACGTGCTGACTCACCCGCTGTACACGAAGCGCCTCGCGTGTTCTCGCCACAGCGCGTTCACGGACCAGGCACGGCTTATATACTCAACTGTCACCCGCGTATGGACCATTTGCGGTACCTTGAAACCGTCTTTAGATTGTGCTCACCGCGCTCTTGTCCAGGACCGGCTGGTCTCGCCCGCTTGATGGGGCTCTCTGGCGTTGGGCAAGCAAGCCTCTGTTGTTAGTGCAGCCTGACAGGCGTCTAATTTGTGTATGGAAGCATCGTGTGCTGGACCAGATGCACTGGTTTTCTGGCCATGGGGAAGTCTGATGTGAGGCCCCCTTGCTGCTCGACCACATCACCATACCTCAAGTTATCAAGTCGGTTCATGCTTTGATGATGTATAACACTGTAAACGACTGATCCGTGTGCACGATCCTAGCACTTAGCACGTAGCGCACCGCTTAGCCCTAGGCGCCTTCCTTTGCCTGCACGACAGAAAGCAGTCACTTGGCAGCAGGAGATTGATGGACACTCGCCCGCTCACGAACTCACCACTGACACCTCACCAAAAGAGGACAGAACAACACCACTGCAGCTCGCAGCAAGAAACCGCCGGTGCGATGGAGCACACACACAAACGCGGTCGCGACCCTCTTCAGCCAAAAGGGCAGCCTTGCAAGAAGCCTGCACCCAACCCAGTATATTACCCTACCACGCGAGTCCCTATTTCAGGGTGGTTCGCTCCTTGCTGGTGAGTTTCGAGTTATGCGAGAGTATGCGTGCCTGCTTGCGGCTGGGCCAGAGCTGAAGTGGAGTGCCCCTCATCGTCTCACCACCCTGTCTCGTTGCGTTGCGTGTTCTCCTGCTCAGCTACTGCAGAAGCTTGACAAGTAACTCTATCCCAACAAGCGCTGGGACGGACCTGCCCATATGCAAGCAGTGAGTCACAGGTTTATGCGTTATTGATTCAACGCAGAGGTGGCCCGTCATGTGCGTGGTGGTTGGTCGGAAGGCCACCACCCAACCCTGTTACCTTTAAGCTGCCTGAGTTGTTGAGGTGATAGGCTGTCAGCAAGTGTGTTACCGCCCAATTCTGCCCTGGGCAGGCTTGATTGCTGTCTGGGATGAGGACCGGGTGCAAAGTGCGAAGGCGTGGTTTCGTGCGTTTTCTTGGCAACTGACTTGGCAACCTTCCAAACCGCTTTCATTTGCTGCAGGTGTCAGTCCAAGCTTGATCATTACGTCCAAAACTGCGTTGCAGCTGCTCGGGCATCGCGAGGTTGCGCCACGCAGCCGGCTGATTGTCTCTCCCCGTCGGGTTCTCCGTTGACCATCAGCCGCGCTGGTAGCCCGTGAGTGCGTCCGAGGTGCAGGAGGCAGAATCTTATGGATAGAAGCTTGTTATCCTTGACTGAACGCGTTTCCTCAGTCAAGCAAGCTGCGCATGAAGCGCCGAGGAGTCCTTCATGACACGGAGCGGAGCGGGCGTGAAGGCTGCGCAAGCCTTGTATATCTATCTACATAATAGTATGGTGATACAATTTATCCTTCTTGTGACCCTATTCCTGGCACAGAGTACACCTCAGAGTGGTTGCAAGAGCGGTTTTTGATGTACGTTTTGTTGCGATTGGACCCTTGCATGAATAATGCAAGCCAACTGCTTGTCGGGCAGCACACTGCCCAACTGCCACTGAAAGCGTTGGCATTCATCCTCACGGATATGGCATTGACTGTTGTTGAAGGTGGTGTTGTGAACCGTTGGCGGATAGTTTACATCATCGTAACACTCTGTTGCATGGCGCTGCGCAGATACCAAATAAATTTTCCGCAACATGGTGTTATATTTGCCTTTGGGTGTGCATAAACATGCCGCCAATAAACATAGGTTGCACTGCGACAGTGCGAGCGAAGGCACACACATCGTGTTTGTGTGCGTGTGGCATGACACTGCGTCTCCACAAGCCATTTGTAAAAGGCAAGTTTGGTCAGTGGTCGAAATGGTTATGTCTGTTATCATAAGCCGAGGTGCAGTTGCAACCAGCTGTGCTGCGCACAAAGCTAACAGCATGAGCACATATGCCCCACAGGCCAAGTGAGAGTGCTTCAGGACATCAGCCGGAATACAGCTAAAAGCGAACTGGATACGTCGGCTGGGCCAAAGCCAAGCAGCCTGTCCGACCAATCTGTCTGCGGCCCACGCCGCAGTGCGGCATCGACGGAATACTGCCTGACGGCGCCAGTCGACAATATGCGGAGGCGACCAGTTCACTTGAGCAGGTTCAGCGCCTCCACGTCAATCGCTGAGCGCATGTGGAAGTAGGCCACGCACAGGGCCAGACCAATGGCGGTCTCGCACGCAGCGATGGTCGTGATGGTGATGGACATAATGACGCCAGTGATGTCGTTCAGGTACGCTGATGCAAAGAGGAAGTTCATGTTGCACGCCAACATGACAATCTCAGAGCTGAGCAGCAGCACGATGAGGTTACGACGGAACGCGGCAGCGCCAATGATGCCCGACCAGAACATAAAGTTGGTGGTGAACTGGTACACCGTGCCAAAGACCTCTCCCTCTGTCAGGTACGTTCTGCGGCTTTGCAGGTTGGGCCCAAGCAGCGAGCCAGGCTGCGCCATACCCGGCAAGAGGGGTAGACCGGAGCGCCCACGAGCTGCGAGGGTGCTCAGGCATCGCACGTGCTGCTGCACTGAGGGTGAGGCAGCAAGGCGACGTCCACGAGAACCAACGGCATCAGCGCAGCTCAGAAGGTTGGCCGCACGGAGGGTTTGAGGGCAGATCAATGACGCTGAAATGCTGGGCGGTCCCTGAAACTGAGTGTGCACCTGCTGCT
Organism: Chlamydomonas asymmetrica; assembly: GCA_001662385.1. Classification (NCBI taxonomy): domain Eukaryota; kingdom Viridiplantae; phylum Chlorophyta; class Chlorophyceae; order Chlamydomonadales; family Chlamydomonadaceae; genus Chlamydomonas; species Chlamydomonas asymmetrica. The sequence goes on along the minus strand of BDDA01000457.1, from coordinate 36,606 downwards.
GCTCTGAGCTGTCAGTGGAGCCCCCATAGACAGCAGAGTCGGCACCGCAAGGAAGGCTGGAGAACGCAAGACCTGCGAGGTGTACCGCAAAGAAAGACGTGCAAGCAATTATTGAGAGCACGAGGACCCGCCGGTCTCAAGGAGACTTATACAGGAACCTGTACCAGCGGCCCCTCTGACGCTCAAAAAGCTTTGGTGTCGTGAGGGCAACACGCAACTTGTGACCGAGCAAACGCAAGGATGCTGCCAACGCACAGCAGCAACACCCTCGCTTCGCTGGGTGTGCTCACCTGGCTTGGCCAAGCTGAGTGAGCTTGTGACCTGAGGCAAAAGCCTCCGCAACATAAGCAGAGGCTGTGCCTGCATTTCTACGAATGAACAAGGTGTTGGAGGAGACCCAAGCGAAGCAAGAGGCCTCGGGCTGATTCGGCTGTAAGAGCTCACGCCAACACAGTCGACCCAGCAACACTTTCTGCTGCCGACAATCACACCGATTTCGATACGAGCGCGAAGGCAGCGCGGTCAGTCACAGCTCGACGATGTTCACATGTGCGGCATTTTGCCTGACGGGATAACTGGGACCCTGCTGATTTCGGGTTAGGTTCAGCTGCTGAGCACTACTTCACTAGACATGTTGCTGGGACTGAATGCATGCATGCATGCCTAGCTTGAGTCACACAATGGCGCTGGCTGGTCAGGCCATGCGTGTGTGTGCGTGCGAGGTAACGGCATTGCAGGAAGGCGGAGGAAACGAGGGACGACTCGCCTATCCAGCTACCTGTGGGCATGCCAGTGAGCCAACAGCGAGAGGCACAACGCGCATTTAAATCAATGGTAGCATGATGCCCGTACAGGGCTCCGCGCATTCTGATCGTTGCATGCTAGCGCATGGGATCGGCGACCGAATCCAAAAGCCATGCGATGCGCATGCTGAGCGTGTCGCAGCGCATCGCCCGCTGCCCGCGCCACAGAGCATCCTGTAAACGCTGCAAGCGCCCTCAGCCCTCGGGTGTCAGGGCCTGCTGCATGCACATGCGAGTTTCTGTATGCGAGAGTCCCCAGCACACGCTACATTTATCAAAAGCATTCAACGCGCCGCTGTACCGCGTTGGCAGCAACTAACTGTGTGGCCTACACTTGACTTTTGATGCCAAGCCATTCACAGTGGCACACAGCATTCAACATGCAGCGCAAGAGTCAGTGTACTGTGGTGTACTGTACACGGCTGCCAGCCGGTGATGGTCGAGTGGTTGAGCCTGTCAGCCACAGCCAGAGAAGGGCAAGCCAAGCTGCTAGGTGGCGTGCGCACTGGGAAGGGCGAGTCACTGAACTGTCATCGCTGCCGGATGCACCGCATGCATGCGCCCGAGCCCCACATAACCTGGACAGGCCCCCCCGCACACTTGCGGCGAACAGTGCATCGTGCAACTCATTACAGGACATCACGCATTGCGCACACGTTGCTCGCAACAAAATTGATGTGCTAGGTTCCTTTGCCCTGTACCGCGTGCGTGTGCGTGCCTTAGTTGAGGCTTAGGTCCTACTGCGTGGTCCTACTGTCTCCAGCCTTAAGTCTCAACAAGAGCAAGCCGCGTTCCTCATCCCCACGCTGCCCTTGCTGAGAATGCTGCCATATCAGGGCGCAAGCTTGAACTCGGTTAAGGCAACGCATTCAACAGTAGGTATCCACCTGTACACCTCGCTGCCTCCACAAGTGTCCCCTCAGCCTATATCTCACGCATTGTCAGGATCAAGCTGCCCGAAGAATTTGAGCGTCGCGGGCACCACACGCCACACGCCGACTTCGCTGATAGCCCCATCCCCACCCTCACCCACACCATGCCCGCCGTTTGCACTACTATGATATGTACTAGGATTGACACCGCTCACACCAACCCTGCTCTTCCCGCCGCTCAAACCAGCAGTAGCGTTAGCACCCTGTTGCCTGGTGGCTTGCTGCAGCAAGTCCGCCAAGCCCTCCACCGCCCGCGCGTTGAGGCCGCGCACCACGCCCGCGAGCGCGACCCGCGCCGCGTGCCAGCCGGGCGGCCCGAGGGCCGCCACGCGCGCCATGGCCTGCGCGAGGCTCTCCCCGGGTTCATGCACGAAGACGGCTGGCTCCGGCAGGAAGGAGTAGGCTGCGAGGGCGGCGCGGGGGATGAGGAGCGGCGTGCCGGAGATGAGGGAGGTGATGACGGTAGAGCTGAGCTTGGTGGTGGTGTAGTCCTCGCCCTTGAACAGCGCCAGCAGCGCCACGCAGCGCTGGATGACGGCCTGCGGGGAGGCAGAGCAGCGCGCAAGTGCGCAACGCACTTTCGGTCGTCCATGTATGCATGCATGCGTGTGTGCAGCGGGGGCATACAGTAGGAGTATAATGTGGCGCATTGGCACGCATGCAGTGGAGACTGTGTAATTGCCCCGCTGCACTGTCCCGCTGCACCCCCCCACACTACACTCCCGCGCAGCACAGGCATGCCCGCTTGGACGCTTACTTAGGTGACCAGATGCCTAACGCTACAGTTGTACACGTGCATGCAAATGCTGTGCACCAAGCAGGCGCCACCAAGCAATGCGCGCAAGCAGCGTGCTTCCTGCTTTTCCAGCAATGTGTTCCCAGCGGTGGCGCGTTGGCTCGTTTTGTACAGCTGGTAAATGCAAGTGGTGTTTGCGCGCTTCAACACTTCACGGCCCATGTCCATAGCTAATTGAGCCGTGTGGGGAAGGTGGAGCTTGACTGGCAAAGCTGCTTCCGAGACCCCACCCATTAGCGCTCAGTCTCCGTTATGCAGTTGTGCGCCAAACCGCCACACTGGCTCCCAAGTGCTGGAAGGACCATACAAGTGTACCAGGAACATGTCGTATACGATATGTCATATTGTCAAGAGATGATCACACACTCACGCATAACATAAGCACACTGCACGGCCCCACGGAAAGCACACTGCATGGCTCCATGGGAACCAAACATTCCTAAACACACTCACGTAGTACTCCGGGTAGGGTAGGTTGATGTGGGTCGTCACCAGGCCCGCGCGCACCAGCGCCGCCGGGACGCTCGCCAGGAACGCGGCGTCCATGCCCGGCCGCTCCGCCGCGCCCAGCACATGCACCGCCAGCCGCGCCCGCAGCGCCTCGGGGAGGGCCGCATCACTGTGATTGGGTATGTGATTAGATCTGCTATTGGATCTGCTGTTGGATGCCGCTGCAAGCTCCAGCTCCTCCCATAGCGAGGAGTAGTCGCGGCGGCCCACAGAGACGCGCCCCTGGAGCGCAAAGCCCGAAACGCACAGCGTCTCCTCCTGCTCCGAAACCTCCGAATCCAAGGCCGCGCCGTCGCTGCTGCTGCTGCTGCTGCTGCTGCTGCTGCTGCGGACAATCGGCACGGCCATGCATTCGCATGCAGTAACAGCAACCCGAACTGCTGACTGTGAACTTGCTGATGCTGCTAGCGCGCATGCATGGTCTGCCGCCGAAAGCGCAGAATGCGAATCGAGCAGCGAAGATGCTGCTGACCCAGATCGGGCCGCGGACCCGCCGACCCCAGGTCGTGACCCAGATCCAGGCTTTCCGGGATCAGGTCCGGATACTGCGTACGGCATGACCCCCAGCAGCCAGAACGCGGGCTGCCGCCACGCGCGCCGCATGTAGCGCACAGTGTGCGGCGACAGCCCCGCGGCAAACGCGTTGGCGTGCAGGCGCCGCATTGCCACTCCGACGCCGGCGCGCGCCGTACAGTTGCGCGGGTAAGGGAAGCCGGTGACGCCGATGTAGGGCGCATGCAGCGCGTAGGCGGGGTCGGAGCAGTTGAAGCGCACGATGCGGTTTGCGTTGTGGACGATGAGGACTACGGCGGCGGGGCGCGCCTGCTGGATGTACCATGAGACGTAGTGGTAGCCGTACTCGGGGCTGCAGCGCCGCACAGCATGCAGTCACGCAGCAGCGGCAGGCGGTACACAGCAGGAAGTACAAATCACCACATGGCAAAGCGTGCATGGACCCGCCGGCCTGGTAGGCGGATTGCACGTGCAAGTGCAGATGTGCATAGTACACGTTGTACTGCGTGGATCCTGCCTTCCCCACAACGGCATGCACTGCCTGTGAACTGTATGCATGAGACTTGGTTGAGACTGTCAAATTGGGTGGCTATGTGCTTGGCTGCAAGCTGCTGCCGCTCACATGTCGGTGTCCCTCGACACCCTGCACATGCATGCCTGTCTGCCTTTTCCACATTGAAGGCGATTGTTGGTGTTCTCGCCCATGTTTCCCATTCACGGGTTGCGACGGATGTAAATACCCATACGGCAGTACCCATGCATGCATGCAGGCAGGCTGACATGCGTGAAGGCTGACATGCATGCGTGCCTCTTGGTGGTACGTGCATGCACATCACACCGTCGTACGGTCAGCCAGCAGCACACTCGGACATACCTCCGCGACAGCTCGACACCCTCCCGCACACCTGATGAAGATCAGGAGGTCGGCGTGTGGTACCAGCTCCGTGCGTTTTGGAAGGCGCTGCGCCAGCCTGCGCGTCTCGTCACCTGCATAGGTGTAGAAGCCGCGCTCCTTGTTGCGGCCTGGCAGCGTGTAGGGGTTCACCAGCAGCTGCACTCGCGCGTTGACTTGGCGCGCAAGCGTCTGCACCACCTGCACGATGCCCGAGAGCACCTCTGCACACGGTTCAGACAACGGTGAAGCAACGCAGGCACTGGAAGTCACACAAGCTTGTGTGTTGGGGCTTCTGGTGCGCACGGTAAACGCTCAGTTTGAAACCTGTTTGGCGGAACCGCATTGATGTGCGAGCTGTTGGGTTCATATGTGCGGCACGAACCCCACCCATGTGATGTGTGCAGCAAGCTTCGTGATGTGAGAGTGCTGCTCGCTCTTACCACAAGTGCTGCGACTGCTTGCGTGCGCAAGATGGGATTGCACGTGCAGTTGTGGGGCTGTCGGCGCTGTGCACTTACCCAGGTGAAAGGCACCAGTGTTGATGACAGCAATTGTGAACCTTTGGTCGTGCTGCTTTGCCTGGTGTTTTGGTTTGGCGTGGCTGACCTCCTGCGAACCTGCTCCCAGCGGCGCAGCCCACGCCAGCAGCACGAGCACCCACACGGCGGCAACGGTGGTTGCTGATGCCGGGTGATTCGCGTAGAATAACTTCATTACAGCGCAGCTGGCACATGCTGCACAGGTTTGGCAAGAGCTCTAGTCAGGGGACAAAGCGAGACGTTGCTGCGCGTGTTGCTGCCGTGGGCCAGGTGGCATCACGGCCGGATGGTGTGATACATACGCTAAGGCCATTCAGACCTCCATTACGCGCTACTCCAGGATCATACATTCCACTGTTTAGGGTTGCTGTCAGCATGATGGAGTTCTGCCATTGAGCCGGGCGTATGGGACAACGATGCAGTACAGACAAGTTGGCAACACCGCTTTTATGAAGCTTTTGTGAATGCACATATGACTATTCACTTCGTCTTTGTATCACTATGCATGCACAGACACACAATGCTTATTCTGACAGATAAGCCTCTGACCAGGCCACACTTTCAACCGCTGCAGTGAGTTTGAAACGAGCTGGACCCCTTGGCAAAGAGGTAAGTCCTTAAGATTGGTGCCAACATACTACCGTTGTCCTCATTGTTGCAGCGCAGTTTACCCTTGGCCACTTTACCACTTATAAGGTGCAACAATAACGTCAGGAAAACAAAACGGGGTGCATCGCCCGTGTGTATGTTTGAAGTATGCAAATCAAGTAGCCCAACTGAAATTTCGTGTGCTTGAGCAGGACAAGCTATGGCGTCTCCGCCGGAGGAACCTGGGGCAGCCGAGCCAGCCAGCGCAGCAGCGCTGACAGAGCCATCCGCTGGTGAAAAGCCCCACACAGTGCCCACCAAGAAGGCCAGCAAGGCATCTGGTGTTAAAGCTGAACCGTCTGGAGCTGCTTTAAACGCAGGCTCTCAGAACACGGCTCCTTCGCAGCCCGCCATCGAGCCTCACGCGGCAAAATCAGGTGGGTAAGCACCGTAGGCTCCAGGCACCTATAAGCAAGGTAGCCAGGCACAAGCATGACGTTGCATGCAGGCTTTGTGGGTGTCTTGCACAGTTGTCGTTGGAATCAGCAGTATATCAGCGTGTACTACTACCGTACCTGCCTCTGCTCTGAGGACGCTGAGCACAAGCAGGCTGCGCTGACCTCCGGCATACTCATACTTCAACCTGTATTCAAGCCTAACGTTCAGATACCTGTGGCCATGACTCCTAGCGCTTGACGCTATGCTCCCCCCCGAACCTTGCGCACCGCGTGCACACAGCATGATGACCCACACTGCATGCCCTGCGTACGGCGACACGAAGCCACAAACAGACTGACATGCGCCGGCCAACACACAACGAGGCGCGCAGTCGTGGATGAGATGTCCCTCCACACCTGCTTGCGCTCGCACGTAACGAGTTACCAGCCGCAGCACTCACCATGGGCAGGCAAGTCGCACGCTGTCATGCTGCGTCTGATTTCACCTCAACACTAACCTGCTTCCATTTCATTCATGCGCTTTTAATTTTTGCAGCACCCGTCAAGAAATCCAGCGTGGCTGGCCCTACAGCCGTTGCTGCTGCCGCAACCGCTGCGGTGACATCCACCTCCGTCGCTTCTGGCGGGGCCAGGGAGGGCACCATAAAGGGAGGGCCTGAAAAGGCAGGCAAGAGCTATTCGTCCATGTACAACGTGCGCCGCAGCCAGGAGCTTCCAGCAGGCATGAGCCTGGCAGCAGCGGCGGCGGCGGCAGCAGCGGAAGGGGCAGCAGCGGGCATCACCGCAGAGCAGCAGGACCCGGACCCAGATCCATCCGTACTGCAGGGAGATCCTCTAGATCCCTCCCTGCAAGAAACCATGGCAGAGCTGACCACACTTGCCAAGGTTGATTCAGCAAGCCGTGCGGTAGCGCCCGCCGGCGACCTGGGTCCATCAACAGCCACGGCTCCCCAAGCTGCTGCAGTACAGGCTACCACCACCACCAGCAAGAAAGGCAAAGCCAAAGCCATTGCAGGCAGCGGTGGTGACGGCGGCGGCGCCAATCGCCGCGGGTCGGTGCCCGACCTGGGGTACTCTGAAGCGGTGCAAGCGGTGCTTAAAGACGCGGAAGCTGTCATTGACGCTGAGGCACGCGCGGCTCTGCACACACCTCCCGCCCCTGCACCTCCCGCCCCGCTTCAATTAGCGTTCACCGCCAGCACCAACAGCCGCACGCCGACCCAAATGGCCAGCATGAGCGTGACCCAAATCGCCGCCGCTGCGGACGCTGCAGAAACACCTGCCGACAGTACTGCTCTGTCGGGGGGAAACTACCTGACCGGGGGTTTGCTAGCCGGCTCGACTGTTGGCGGAGGAGCACCAGTGGTGTCAGTAGCGGCAGCGGCGGCTGCTGGGTCATCAGGCGGGGGGGTGCTGCTCAGCGACTCGATGTTGGATGGCGACGAGGGGGAATCGTTGGAGGCCATCATGGCGCTGGGGAAAGAGAAGGAGGCGTCCGCGCCTGACCCAGATCGGATCTTGCAGCCCCAGCTCGCCCTGGAGCAGCACCTGTCATCCTCATCCTCGTCCTCGCTACGGCAGCGGCAGCGCGCTGGCAGCGCTGCCGGCCGCCTGCCTCACAGCAGTAGCAGCGGTGCGGGCCGGTTGCCACCGGGGGCAGCGGGGGATGCGGACGACGGCGGCCCGTCGGGGATACGCGTGAACGACTGGGGGCATGAGCCTGGCCCTGGCCCTGCTGCCGCGATGGACAGTGCCACGCTCATGGCGGCGGCGGTGAGGGAAGCGGAGCGCCGGATGGCAGGCGGCGCGCCGCCGTCCCCGGTGCTGATCCCCGACACGATGGCCCGCCATACACCGCATTCTGACTCCAGTGCTGGGCGTGTGCCGGGGTCAAACGCTGCTGGTCAAACTGCTGGTCAAAGCGCTGGTCAAACAGACGTGGACAATGATGACAGCCACCTGCAGAGCAGTAGCGACCACATGCTTGACAGTGGTGGTGGTGATGGCCACCCGGCGGAGGAACACGACGACTCCAGGGACGGCATTATCGTCGCCAACAGCGACGCGCTCGCATCGCTGCTGTTGGACGGGGCAGGACCTGGGTCAGGACCAGCACAATCCGCACATTCAAATTATGGCGGCAGTCCCGACAGCGGCGACCGTGGCGGGTCCGCTGCGCGGCTGGCCGAGCCGACGCCCACGACGTTTTCCCGCCAGGACAGCGACATGGAGGACTCCAGGGCGGTCCCCGCGTACCTACTCAGCACGCCCTCGAATGTCAGCTCTGCTCTCACAGCTGGCGGCGGTGGCGGCGACGGCGGCAGGGGCGGCAGGCGGGCGTTGTCATCCCGTCTCTCAGCGTCCACCTCCCAGCGTGCAGAAGCAGAGGCGGCGGAGGCAGAGGCCTTGGGCTTGGTCCCCGCTGGGGGGCCGTCGCAGGCATCTCAGCCCCAGGCTGCCCCTCAGCAGCAGCAGCAGCAGCAGCAGCTGGGGAAGCAAGGCAGCCGTCGTGGCGCCGAACCTGCAAGCGCTGTCCCAGCCAACCAACCCCCATCTGCCCTGAGCTCGTTCCCTGCCAGCATGGCACCCAGCTCCGACAGCAGCAACCGCTCTCTGAGCCGGCAGGAATCGTACAGCTTCTCCGGCCCGCCCGCGTACCTGCTGTCGGGGCGACGCAGCGAGCAGGGCACGGGCGCTCACGCCAGCGGCGCGCCGCTGCTCGCTCAGCGACGCTCGCCCGACGGAGCACCTGTTACTGCCGCCGCCATGGACAACAACAACACCATCACGGAAAGCAGCGACGACCAGGAAGGGCGTAACGGCAACGGCGGTGGCGATAGCGGCGGCGGCGGCGACGACTCGCGCGTGTTTTTGGCGTCGCGTGAGGAGCGCAGCCGTAAAATCGCTAGCCAGCTGGCCGCGCTGCAGCAGGAGAGCCGCGTGCTGCAGGAGCGCTCGGCGGCGCTGCAGGAGCGCACGCGCGAGATCAGCCGCAGCGTGGGCCTGCCCACGCCGCAGCCCTTCGCGACACGGGCAGCACCCGTGCCGCCGCCCGCCGCCGGCGCTGCTGCCGTTGCCGGCAGCAAACCGCTGAACGGCGGTGGCGGCTCCGCGGCAGGTGTAGCGGGAACAGCGGCGGCTGCGTCCGCGCCAGCTGCTGGCAGCGGGCTGATGTGGAACATAAAACCGCGGGGCATGCTGGCCCAGCCAGGGGTTGCTGCTGGCGGGCCCTACCTCAAGCCGCCGGCAGCGCTCGTGCAGCAGCCGCAGGCGCTGCCGCAAGGCCTCGCGAACGCGAACGCGCATGCGGGGGCCGTCCATGGTGTCACTGGCGCAGCGGCGTCCGGCACCAGCAGCAACAGCGTGTTCCCGTCGCCGCCGCGGCGGCTGCCGGGCATGGCAGCCAACATGGGACGCGAGGCGATGTCGTCGGCATCCTCCTTCATGGACCCTCCCTTGCCCTCATGGTCGGACCAAGTGGCCTCCCCGCTGCATTCGCCAATGCGCAAAAACCATCCCCTACAGCAACAGCAGCAGCAGCAGCAGCCGAATGGCAGCACGGCAATCCTACAAAATCCGAAACCCATCATGCCGCACCATCCACCGGCATTGCAAGGGTCTGGGAACGGTGGTGGTGCTGCCGCTGGTGGGACGGTTCCAGGCCCACAACAACCGCACGGCGCGCTGCCACAGGCTGCGTTATCAGGCCAGGGAGGGCTAGGCGGGCAAGTCGGCCGCGGCGGCTTCCAACGGCCGCCACCGTTGCAGGGCATCGCCGGAGCATCCGGGGAAGCACCCGGAGACGATCCCGCGAGCGCCAACCCGCAGCCCAAACGTGGTGGCGCCGCCGCATACCAGCCACAGCCGGTGCAGCCGCTGCCACAGCCGCAGCAGCCACAGCAGCAGCAATACTGGGGCGGCCCGAACGGTGGTGTGGGCGTTGGCGCCGGTCTGGTCCCTCCCCCTTACGGTATGATGCAAATGCCGCCGGCCATGGGCATGGGGATGGGCATGTACGGGGTGGGGGGCATGCCCATGATGGGAGCCATGCAGCAGCAGCAGCCCCTGCCGCCTCCCACCAATGCTCACGCCCCGATCGGCAAGTCCAAGCTCGGTGCGGGCGCCAATTCCGCCCGCAAGGCGAACGGCGCAGGCGGCAACAGCCCGGGGCCGCCCGCTAACGTGGCCATGGATTATGCGCAGGCGGCCGCTGGCATGCGCATGGCCATGATGCAGCCCGGCATGATGCAGCTGCCTCCGAATGGCATGGGCGCCGGGGGAATGTATGGCATGTACGGAATATACGGGAATGCCGGGGGCGCGCCCATGATGGGCGGACCGTATGGGCCTTGGATGGCGGGCCCTCAGGGCATGATGCAGATGCCGGGCATGGGCATGCAGCCGCCGCAGCCGCCACCCCAGCAGCAGCAGCAGCAACAGCAGCAGCATGCCGGCGGCGGCAAGCGCTCCGGGGGCCCGCGCAAATCGCACCCCTCCGGCAACGCACCGAGTCCGAACCACCTCTACGGTAACAACAACAGAGGCAGCCCTGGTGCGCAGGGCATCCCACCTGGCATGATGGGCCTGGGCATGATGGGGGGTGGCGCTCCGCCCCCGTGGATGGCTGGCATTGTCATATCGCCGGACGGAGGAGCGAGCGCATACAGTATTGGAGGTGAAGTACCGCCGCAGTACAATGGCGGTGCAATGGCCGCTGCAGGCGGGCTGGCCGTGCACGGCCATGGAGCGCCTGTGGTGATGGCCCCGGTGATCCCCCCTAAAGGGGGAAAGGGGAAAATGGGCTGGTCGGCCCCGCCCCAGCGTGGCGGCGGTAATGCTGGCAACGCCGGGATGGGTGACGGCGTCATGCATCCGATGCCGTACGGTGCCGGCGGATCGTTGCCCCCGGGCGGTTACCCTGCAGGCGGTTACCCTGCAGGTGGTTACTTTGACTACGGTGGGCTGGGCGTGCATGGCACGAGCGTGGCATCGCAGTACTACCAGCGGGCGGAGGAGGTGGAGGCGATGCAGTACAAGCAGTACCGGCAGTTGGAGGAGCAGTTGATGGGGCGGTTTGATCAGCGCATGCACGACCCCCACGGTGACAACAGCGGCGGCAACCGTGACGGCGGCGGCGGCGGCGGCAACAAGCCGCCGCACAACAGGCGCGTCAACAGGCGCAACAGCCACGACGGCCGACCTGTGTTTCGCACATTCTGAGGGCCCGTTGTGCCCCGCTTGCTCACCCGACACAGCCCTACGAGCTGGCAGCGGAACGTCACGAGCCGGTCTGCATTTCTCTGGCGCAAAACACTGCTTGTAAGCCAGGGTTGGCAGATGCAGCGCGCACCGCTGTTGCCCCATTGACACGACCGCTCTGGCCTGCCCGCACGCACACCATGAACACCATGCACGCCTGCCTGCGTCCCGCCTGCGTTCCGCCTCAGCCCCGTAGCGCACACCAGCTCCTGATGCAAGTGCTACATGTGCTTATATGCACACTGCATGGTGCCCCTTCCCCCCAAGAATCAATAGAATCACGCTGCATGGCGCCGCAGGAACCTCATCTCAACATTGCGCAGCGAGCAAACAGCACTGTCCATTCACTCTAATGCCCTTCGCGAAACCACTCCGCTCACTCGTTGGCCCATGCGCACCCCGATGCACACTTGCCATCGTACGCCGGCTGTCCGCATGCGCCAGCGGCTGCCGTCGGCCTTGGTGAGGCAGTAAAAGGTGGCAACACAGACCGCTTGAACGAGCGGCATGCTGACATGCGGACATGTGCCTCTGGCAAGCTTGACTGCAAGCATGCTTGGGGCAATGCATCACTGGTAACCTCTTGATGACCAGACTCATACGGCGACATGACACATGCTTGGACAAACGACATGACCGTAATGTTGTGCAGTACAATTTTTGTACTGCACCCACATATCTCGTGATGCGCTCACTGCTGCATCTGCAATTACGCATGGGCCATAGTTGTGCGGCTCCTGCTTGCCGCGCTTGTGTGGCAGCTATGAGATTGAGAGCGTCTGGGGTGGCTTGTTCCTGGAACATGACCGCATACTGCGCTAGTGATATGATTGCAAGCTTCATTTGATTGCTTCAGCCTGGGTGCTTTGTACAATGCAATCTTTACTTGGAGCGCTTAGTGCGCGCTACGTCAATCATGTGTGCATTCGGGGCTGGCTGCATGCATGCCCTTTTTGCACCGCGGTACTGCTAATACACGTCCATGCGTGGTGCATCATTCATCCACCATTCATCAACAGCATATGACTCATAGGTGGCTCATGACACACCGCTCCGCGGTGCAAGCGGGGCGGAAGCCTGAACTACCGGAACGCGTGTGTGTGTATCGCCTTGTGCAGCAGGCCCCATCCCCGTAAAACCCATGAGATGCACGCCGTCTTGTGGCACCTGCATGCTGCATGCGGACCACTGCTGTGCGGAGGACCAATTGTGCACGTCGCTTTCCATCAGTGCATACAGTACGTGATACACTGATGTAGTGATATGCCTGCCATGCTGGCGAGTGTGACTTAGCTTAACAACATGGCCACACTCATTGCATTTACGGTGCTGCGCCAGCCCTGGCCATCGCCCGAGTGCATGCAACACTGTGCTACTGTATCCGCCTGGATCGTGCATTTCGGCGGCGGGAAGCGCTGGGCTACCTGGGCGGCAGTGCTCGTCTGCTGGTTGGTCCCTGCAGTGTGCGTTGTCCCTGCCTCCTGGCTCATCCACAGCACCGCGTGCAACCAGGTGAAGCCGGTGTCTGTGCGGATGTCGGTGCGAGACGGTGCCATGCCGTTAACATGCACGTGGCTGGCGATTGCACAGCTGATGGCGTCGGGGCGCGTAGGGAATTCTTGCCCCCCTCAGGCGCCATACGTGTGGCAGCCAGCAGCCCCGGGAAGCACACGGCAGCGAATACGGTGTCGTTGTGCACGCACACACCACCCACCTTGGCATCCATCATCCATCAATGGCCTTGATTGCAGCCTGTTCATATGCCCGCCTGATGAGTGGGTAATTGACCATCACACGGACTGGCGGTGACGCTGCAGTGTCATGGCGCGGGTGCCTGTGTCACAGGCTGTGAGAGAGAGAGCAAGAAATTACATCGCACAGATCAGTATACTGGCACGGTATGCAGCCTGCTCGCCTGAATGCATACACACAGCCTGACCGCCTGAATGCATGCACATCCCCTACCGATCCTCGCGCACACACGAATGTAGCCTGCTGTCATGGTGGACCTGATATGAGTTGCCCGTACATTGTCTGACCGAAAAGGTGAATCCGCATGCTGTGCACCAGAAAGAGGCGCCCATGGGGCCACGCAGTATGATTCCCGGGGGCCCGTGCACACGCGCAAGGATAGAAAGTTTCACTAAAACCCTCTATTAGAAATTGCACCTGATGATGGTGAGCGAGGTGTCTGGGCTGATGTGGCTGCTGCTGCTAAACGAGCGATGACCTGATGATCTCAAAGCACTTCAGGTCTCAGCAAAATGCACCTGAACAGAGGGCCCCGAGCAGCATCCAGCAGGGTCAGGGGTTTGCGTCTGGGTGAACAGTCAATAAGGGGAGGGTTGTGTACGTACGTGAATGCAGCTGCTGAGCTGGGATGTGAAGCGCGCAGTGGTGGCAGCAGGCGAGTTGAGGGCAGCAGCTGGCAGGGTGACTATGCGCTATGCAATGCTGTGTGCATGCACAGGCGATCATGCATGCACAAGCAGTATTGCATGCCGTGTGCACGGCGACAGGCGTGCAGGAGGGCAGGCAGGCGTTGTGCGAGGGCGCGAGGCAGCAGGCCACATGCATGCATGCATGCGCGTGGGCGGATGGGCGGACAGCCATGTGTATGTGTGACTGTAGTATGTGCTGATGTCACGGATCCCACTCGGATGGTGTTGTTGGAATGCAATGCTTTAATCATCTCGTCTCGGCTCAGGATGATTAAAGCGTCGCATTCCAACATGTGTCACTGGGTCAGTACTCCAGTGGTGATTACCGGTACTGCCAGTGCAGGCTTGTGCAAAAAGCACCTTGGGGGGGGGGGGCGGGGTGATATTGTGATGCTTGCCCTTTCTGAGTGCAAGGCACGCGGTGATGCACATACTGTGCCAATGCTGGCAACACGCTCAGGCCAACACATGCACATGCACAACTGCTCAGTCAACCGCTCTAGTACCACTCTCCGTACCACTCTCCGTACCGCTCTAGTACCACTCTCCGTACCGCTCTCCGTACCGCTCTAGTACCACTCTCCGTACCGCTCTAGTACCACTCTCCGTACCACTCTTAGTACCGCTTTGAGTACTGGTAGTCTGGTATGCAGTCCAAGTTTGTGACGCACTGAGTGAATCCGCCCACAATTGCCGCGCCAGTGGGCATGGCCTTACCACCCCTTCACAGCATCGTTACTTACCATTTCACCAGGCAAGCTGACATGCAACGTCCTGTGCTGCCGGCTATGTGTCTGACGGCTACCAATCTGCTTTGCCCTGCGCATGGATTGCGTCATGCTGCTGTGCAGCTTGCTCCTTCACATCTTTTGACATGCTGGGTGCAGATAGTGCTGGGTTGCTCATAACGCCGCTGTTAGCTGTAACAGCAACGCACGTCGGAGGCATGCAGCCTGTTGGTGCCCAGCTGAGCTAGCTGTTACAGCAGCGCCTAATGGAAGCACGCGGCCTGTAGGAAGCATGCGGTGCGTTCAAAGAACGCGATCGCTGAAGCTGGGTTGCCTTGAGCTGCCTGTACTGTTTGTACTGCATGTCCTACAGTCAAGGATGACAGGCCATCCGATGTACATGTCGCTGCACGAAGGCAAGTCATGTAGATGACGGCATACGCATTAGTCTTAGTGCATTAGTAAGGCTGAGGTGCATTAGTAAGGCTGAGGTGCATTAGTAAGGCTGTGGTGCATCAACCGGTGGCGGGCAATGCAGGAAAGACACAGCGACAATCCAAGAGGCGGCGGGCATGGCGGATATCTCGAGAGGGCGCCCTGTGAACTTGTACAAGTCTTTCCTATCGCTCCGTTCGAGGTGTTGAGTGGTCGCGGGGAAATACATGGTGTTTGAACATGGCGCGTGCGTACATCGACAGCGGTCGAGGAAAGCCGAACCGGAGACGGCAGCAGAGGAACGCGCCATGTGTGGTAGGGGATGCACAGGCAAGAGGCAGCCAGGGGCATTGGGCTAGCAGACCCTGAGCCCTAGTCCCGCTAAAATCAAGGCTCAGAATGGCGCAGGATGCAGGTGCGTGTGGGGGCGGCGACGGTGTGATTGCGGCGTGCATTAATTTCGCCAAATGATGCACACATGGAGTGCGGGGAACGAAAGCAGCTGTGAGCGCGGTGGAGCGCGGGTGCGTGCTGAGCGATGTTGACAGTGCTCAGGACCAAGCTCTGGTGCTGTCGTTTCTCAATTTGCATCCCCTGAGGAGGCAGTCCTTGTAATCTCCATGGCCATGTGCTTGTGTATCGTTCATTCCAACCGGTTGGAGCAGTGGCGCGGCTCAACTCTGGCAAGTGCATGGGCAGTCTTGACAGTGCATGGAGGATGTGCACAGTTAGCACAGTGCAAGGAGATATTCGACAGTGCATGGAGGATGTTGGCAGTGCATGTTCGAAATTCAATGGGAGTGAAAATGCGTACAGCAAGCGTATTGCGCGATGATTGCGCGGGCAGGCAGGCTAGGAGGGACGGCAAGGAAGGGATCGTGTCCTACCCAAGCGCTCGTTGCTTGTGGGCGGTTGCGGGTGATCAGTGGCAGCAACCACCACTATCCGTTCCTGCCTATGCATTAAGGCGCCATACACCCTTGACCCCACCGTTCCGGCCGATGTGTCACATCACAGTATGCACACGGTAGGCCAAAAACCTAAAAACCTACCCACTAAAACCAAAATGTTCATCCGCTCCTGCCGGCCTGCACATCGACCTAAAGTCAGGGCTTTCACAGCTGTGGCAAGCGTCTACTATACTTTGATGCATGCACGAAACAAGGAGGGTCAAGAGGCAGTTTTGGCAAGGGGCGGGGGAGGCAGTTTTGCGGGGGGGGGAGGCAGTTGGACGAGGAGATTGGCAACAAGGAGAAACGAAAACACCAGGATGGCCTGCCCTGGATTGATTGAAAACAGTGAGCGGGGAAAAGGGAAAGACACAAGGACCGCAGCAGCCAGCCCTGGACGAATTAAACGGTGAATGAGGAAAAGGCAAAGACACCAGGACTGCAACAGAAGTGAGAACGGTGAATGCGGAAAAGGGAAAGACACAAGGACCGCAGCAGCCAGCCCTGGACGAATTAAACGGTGAATGAGGAAAAGGGAAAGACACCAGGACCGCAACAGAACCTTAAGGATCGAGAGGATGGTGCCGCTGGCGCTGGCGCTGGTGCGCACCCTGCATGTGCGTGCATGCTGGCTGCCGCACGTTGCTCATCGCTGCGATGCATGGATTGGTCCAGAAGAAGAGCCAAAGCAGAAGTACGGCCTCAGTACAGTCCGAGTGCTGTACTTTCTATGTACATAGCAAGGCAAAACGCACAGAGTGCCCGCATGCGGTATTATGCACCTGCAATTGCAGGCAGCAGCGCCCATTCTTTCTCAGGCCCACCTACAGTGTTGTAGCATTACCAACCAGTCTACCTCAGCACATGCACGCACACGCGTACGCTGAAGGTTCCAACACGCAAATCATGCTCTTTTGCTCCTCGGAAGCCTGCACAACTAGGCTGATGTGCTCCTGATATAACATCACGGGCGTATACAAACGGTTCACTCTTGCCGGACTGCATTTCGAGCGCGCTGGCAGACATGCACGATGCGATCCAATACGTGCAATCCCATGTGGGTCAGAGAATCCCTTGATGCATGAGGCAATTTCAAGCAATGGATGGCAATATCGTACAGCCATCGTGGAAGGCGTGGAAGTATTTCTTCCCAATTACAGCAGGCCATGCTCGGCGTCTGTTGAGACGGGGGCTCTGATGATAACATAGACCGGTTTGCGCTGCTGGTGCTGGTGCTGGTGCTGGTGCTGATGCTGCAGAGCTTGCAAGGCAGCCAGCACGGCTGGGCTAGTCAGCTGCTGCGATGCGCCTGCTGCTGCTGCCACAGGTGCAGTAGGACTCAGCGGCACAGCCGCGGCCGTCGCCGTGCCGATGCTGCGCAGCAGCAGCGTTGCAGCGGACGCCTGAGCCTCATGCACGCTCAAGGCATGCCCGCTGCATGCCGCCGCGTGCAGCTGCTGCTGCTGCTGCTGCTGATGATGATGATGATGATGATGCGGCGAGAGGGTCATGGACGAGCAGGCAAGTGAGCCTCTCAGTGATGCGTGGCTGTGAGCCGAGTGCGGCGACTGCAGGCCGTCCACCATCCTAGCAGCCGCAAGCGCACGTGCTACTGCTGCCGTAGTGGAAGCCCCGGGCGAAATCGGAATGTCACCGTTTTGCAGCTCGTGTTGGAGTCGCTGCTGCTGCTGCCGCAGCTGCCACTCCTGCACAGCTTGCAGCAGCAGCAGCTCCTGCTGCTGTTCCCGCTGCTGCTGCTCCTGCTGCAAGTCCTGGACTTGCTGCTGCTGCTGCTGCTGCTCTCGCTGCTGCTGGTGCTGCAGCAGCTGCCATTCTTGCACAGCTTGCAACAGCTGCTGCTCCTGCTGCTGCTCCCGCCTCTGCTGCTCCCTCTGCAGCAGCTCCTGCTGCTGATGCTGCTGCTGGTGCTGCTGCCCGTGCTGAGCCTGGAGCACCTGCTGCCACAGCTGCTGCTGCCGCTGGGTCGGCACAGCCGCAGCAGCGGCAGGTGACGCCCATGACGCCCCTGCCACCGCCGCACCACGTGGCAGCGCCAAACCGCCGCCGCCGCCGCCGCCGCCGCCGCCGCCGCCGCTGGCCATCTCTGCCGCAAGGCGCACCTCTTCACCGCGCCGCAGACGCTCGCCGCCGCCACTGCTGCACCCGACGCTGAACAAACGACCACTACTGCCCCTACTGTCGCCATCATCACCACCATTGCACAAGTCCCCATCATCCAGGTCGTAAACGACCTCTTGCCCCTCCTCTAAAGGCAAAGCCGCAAACGGTCGATGCAGCAACTGCAGGTGTGGGGGAGGGGACGCCCGCCCGCCGCGCCTCAGCTGCTGCTGCTGCGTCTGCTGCTGCTGCAGTGCTTGCAAGGCTGCCAGCATGGCTGGGGCAGTCAGCTGCTGCGTCTGCTGCTGCTGCTGCTGCTGCTGTGCGCAGTCGGATGCTATGCTGGTGGCGCGCAGCAAGCTCCGGCTGTGTGCAGTGGTTCCGGAGCCATGATGCGGCAGCGGCAGCGGCGGCGGCGATGAGCCGAGCCGCGGGGCTTCCGTGCTTGCCGGATGCTGACCGCCGCACCCCGCAGCAGCTGCAACGCTGCAGGGCGCTGTAAAAACGCTCTCTTGGAGCGTGTGCAGCAGAGCTCCCAACCCACGCTCACGGTTCCCGCCCCTGCCTCCACCGCCGCCGACGCCGCCGCCGCCGTCATTGCTGGCATCACCGCCGTCGCCGCTGGGACGGTGTCGCTGGTGCACCGGCTGGCGGGCGCTGTGGGCGCGCTTCAATACTGGCCCCTTGCCGCTGCTGACTTCCCTCCCCGACAACCTTGCTTTATGGCCGGGTTGGTCGCCTTGACTGCTGTCAGTGTCCGCATCATTGGTTTTGCCACGGCCGCTGCTGCGGCGGTAGTGGTGAGCGGCGGCGGCGGTGCCGCTGGTGGCACGAGCATGCGGACTCGCGTCGGCGTTAGCGTCCGCGTCGCCGGTAGCGGCAGCGAGGATCCCGCCGCTGGCGACGTGCCTCCCCATGCCTGGCGCCAGCAGCCCCCCTCCCGCCCCGAAACCGGCAGAGGCGCCCTCGCAGGTGTTGGGTCGCTTGTTTTGCTCACCGGGCCAGCCCTGCTGAACCGCCTGGTGCTTCCTTGCACCCTTGGCGTTGCTACCATCGTCGCCATCATCAACATCGTCGGCATCGGCATCGCTGTCGCAACCACTGCCGTCATCACCACCGTCGAACGACTCGATCATGCCGCCAGCAGGGCCCCTGTGAAGCGTGTCGTTGTCGGCGGCGTCGCGCGCATCGTCGTTGCGGTGGTGGTTGGGTTGGCGCAGCCCCAGGCGCACACGCCGCACCCGCAGCGTCTTGCGGCAGCTCCTGCACGGGGCGACAGCCATGGCGAACGAGTGGACATGAGTGCACATGCATGCACTGATACATGCATGCACTGATACATGCACATGCAAACTGCGCGGTCCCACAGGACTCGCATCGCATGGCCCCACGGGAGCGAACGCACTCAACACACACGCGCCCCCAACACACACTGCGGCAGCTGCCAGATCAAAACGCCTCGCCATCGGCAGGCACAGTCTGCACCTACACACATACGCACACTGCATGCTGCAGTGCATGGCCCCACGGGAATCCCAACGTGCACGCCGCCAGCTCATGCACACGCGCGCCCAACACATGCACACAAGCCCCCAGCACATGCATGCCCCCAACACATGCACGCGGCCCAACCCATGCACGCCCCTAGCACGTGCACACACACGCGAAGAAAAGTGCTTGAACACACGCATGCAGGCGTACACACCTCTTGATGCCATCGAACAGGTCGAGGTCCTGAAGCTTCCCGCACTGCGGGTATGTAACAAGGACACGCAGACTGAGGAGCGCGCGTGGTCCTCATCTTTCGAGCCTCATCTAAAGGGGAGTGCTGGCCTTGGCCAGAAAGCTCAAATCATACAAAGATTTACGTTTAAACCTAACAGGACGTGCGTGGTCACGACCTGTGTGACCCGCGATATACAGTAGCATGCACGCTACGCGGCGTACGTCGTTGCGGCCTGCTTGACCGCCAGCCAGGTCAGATCCCGGTGGTGCATGTCCTGTGTCCTCCTCAGGTGTGCTGCAAACAACGCATGACCGGAGCCGGACGGGAGAAAACCTCCAGCGCAGCCGTTGTGCATCGTGAATGGCAAGCGAGCTGGTGCGCCTCACAGTTATTTACTACTGATAAGTCCTGAAACCTATCTGCAGCCCTAAACCCTGCAATGGACGGAGGCATATTGAACGCATCGTGACTACCGCATAGCGCCAAACGCACGAGCCTGCTTGCCTGTTGGCAGAACCGCAGCTTCCTGCCGTCTCCAAAGTCCAGGAAAGAAGCCTTGATGTGCAGCTCACAGACCTGTTTATGCACAAGACAGGGCAGCAGGACGCTGTCAAAACCCCTGACTTGGTCAAGTACTGTGATACGCAGGTGATACCCTGTCACCTGTTCCCCCACCCAAGGCCAAGGACTCCGATGCGTGAGGACAATCGTTCATGTAGCAGTAACAATTGCCAGGCGGACGGGACAGCCTGCGTTCTTGTCCACAAGTGGGTGGAATCCACCTGACACATAAAAACGGGAACACACACAAAAGCACGTGCCAATTGCTTGCCTGCATGCGTCTGCATGGCAGTTTTGCCTTGCTGAGATCCACTCCACAGCCAGGCACCTGGAAGTATTGGCAGTATTGGAACGATGCGACAGGTAGTGTTGCTGGCTGGCACCTGTATTTGCAAAAGCCTGGCAACCTCACACAGTCCAGTACAACACAGGGCAGGCTTTTGCGAGTTTCTGAAGGTGTCAGTCAGTGCATCACGCAGGTCAAAGCAGGATTAAGCCGGTGGCAAGGTTCCGATGCGTTGTCTGCAGTGTGTTGTCTGCTGTGTGGTTTCCTCAGGTGAGCACGGTCATGAAACAAAGTGTGAGCTGAGCACTGCCGACCTGATTGTGTGTGACAAGTAGGGCAATGTGTCACTCCCCTGCCGCACGTAGTTATATGACGCAGCTCATAGCAATAAGCAAGGGCAAACGAGGTTGCATATGGACTTCAGGTGTGCGTTTACCTTGCACGCCCGTGTCCGAGAAAGCGAACGCGCAAACCACTGATTGCTGTCCCTGGACTGGCTCTTGCTAGCAATGCTGACAGGCGCGTCCACCTTGAGCTGTGAAGGAGCTCCAGCCTCAGCGTGCATGAGGTGCACTTGCTCGCAATGGACTTCGACAGTTGTCGGCGATGCTAATGTTGCCAAGCCAGCGCCTGTGCAGCGGTGCTGGAAACATTCTAGTAGTGAGCTGGCAGCGCTGGCAGCCGCTCTTTTGTGGCGCTTGGCCGCTGGAAGGTCGGAATGCGGTACCGAGGAACAACATCCGTTTACCTCTGCGCCACGCTTTGCCTGCTGTTGCGTAAACTCCCCTGGCGTAGCGGCTTCCTCTCCCTGCTCTGCAGCAGCCCGCTGACCATGAACCTGACTTCTCTGCTCCCCGCCAACCTCACCGTGAAGGTTCGGTAGGCGAGGCGGAGGGGGCGCAGGCAGCAGCGAAAGTCCAGGCGGTGGTGGCTGCTGCGTGGTGCTACCCCATCGTAAGGTTATCAGGTTCAGCTCATCGCAGGCAGCACCCTGCTGAACGCCGGTTTGTGCGCTTGCAGGAGCCCGAAGGTCGACCGCGCCAGTGGACGGTGGCGGGTGGCCAGCCCATGTGAGCACGAGCCTGTCAGGCACTAACACGGAGTTGTTGACGCTTGCTTCAAGCCCAGAGACTGTGGACGAGGGTGCAGTCAACGTTGGTGGCCAGGTCGGTGCGGTTGTGTCTGGCACCCCATCTTGTTCTCTGCAGGTCGGAGTCGTGTTTCTTGTAGTACGCTGTACCAGGGCTGCAAGCCAAGAAGAGTCCCTGCTGCAGAGGCTATGCTTGTTGCCGTCGCTGTGCATGCCGTCAAACAGCACGGCTGCACAGCCGCGACTGTCAGAACAGGGGCCCTCTGCTGCACGAGCGCAAGCCTGCACAAGAAAGGCAGGGTAGAGTCATGTGGTGATGGTGGATGTGCGTAAGATGGTTCTGACATTAATCCTGTTGGTCACTGAACAACCCGCCAAACGCCCAATGCAAAACCAACAAATGCAATCCTTGGTGTGTTCTTGTCCTGCAGAACACGTGTGCCCTTCAAAAAAAGGAACTCAACCACACACGTGCAGAAGGAAGACCCTGCACTCGATTGAACCTTAACACCTCTGGCTCAGTCTCTCGCCTGGCTGGCACAGCATGCATGCCAAAGCAGCGCTTGCCAAACCGCAACCGCAACCGTTTCCACACGACAATCATCCAGACTCATATCATAACCCTCAAACTCAATCATTTTGTCCAACGCCATCATCCCTGGTTTGCCACGCACTCAGTACAGTGGGTGACAGCGCAACCAAACTGGTGTCCAGTACGGACGCCTCCCCTCGCGCAACCCGACGAACAACGTGCAGATGTTACGGTGCGCATGTTTTATGGCACTAAGTGGTCGGCGTTTGCTCTAGCGGCGCGAGTGAGTTGGCAATATTTGTGAAAACATGCTGATGCCAAGTTGTGCCTCGTGTAGTGGATAACAAACAACTTTGGGTTGGTTTGTGTCTTGAGCACAAACCTGCACACAAACAAACAACCTGCATATATGATGCCTGATAAGGTGGTATACACCATCAGCAAAATGTACGTCAAGCCATACGTTTCTCCTTTTCGGTACAACCAGCTGTGACACCAGCAACCAGTGACCAGTGTAGGCAGGCACTGTACTCCTTCCCTCAGCTCGGCTGCCACGCCAAAACCAGTTTATCCTGTCTGAGCGTGCAAGTAACAGCCCTTTATGAAGGTGAAAAGCACTGGTACGTGTGCTTGCTTGCGTTGCCACGAGCATGGGATGCTGTCATCGAGTGATAGTGGGACCAAGCATGCTTCGCACGTGTATGAGTCAAGTGGTTTACCTAAATGAAGTGTCTGCCATTCACGTTGACGGTTGGACACTTCCACGTGGAAACCCTGCACTTGCACTTACTGCTGACATAAGCAGCTTTGCCAGCTGTATGTTACGAGTTGCAACTCGCGAGACACCTGGCGCGATTTCGCGAAAGCTTTACCTCCAATCTTTACCTCCCCAAACCGAATACTGCACAAATGAGATTGCAGGGTGCAAGCTGGCGCAAGGCGTAATCCAGTAAGGAAACGGAGGTTGAATGCAAATCTGTCCATACGCTCAACGACTCGAGGAGCCAGGTGGTGGCCCGAGCTGGCTGTGTACATTGTGGTGCCGGCCCTCACAGCAACTGGGCCATGCATGCCAGGCCACGCTGATGTTGGCGATGTGTGCACGTCACGCCCGTAAATGCTCGAGTTGATACCATGATGTGATGCGTGCGCCATGTTCGACGCTCCTGAACACTGGAGGTAGCTGCCCCGGCTGTTGTTGGACAGGATTTGCCACCACCCAGTCACCCACCCATCAATAACGCACACAACACATTACACTCTCAAGGTGCAGCCGCCGCTGACAAGTGCCACACACGCCCGCCGCCCCCCCCACGGCGCCTCCAGCTCCCCCACATACACACAAAACACGCATGTGCGAAAACAATGCAGGCCACAAACGTGATCAGCCACATGACTGCTGGCTGGGTGGCTGGGGCTACTGGGGCATTCTGGCGCGTGTGGCTGGAGCGACACTGTCCAGAGCCTCCCCGCTCCCCCTCATGCACGTGAATCTCGCGTGGGGCCGCCTCACCCTCGCACTTCCCCCACACACACCCGTCGCACGGGAATGGGTTTGTCCCTCGGCCCCTCCCCTACATCCAGCCTACACGCTTGGCCCTACACCCCAAGCCCCAAGCCCACACCGGCCCACACCAACTGTTGGAATGCCATTCACGTGCGCCGATTGCACATAAAGCACGCAGCGCCTCACGGGGCGGTAGGTTGAATCCACTGGCTGGGGCCACTGGGGCGTGTGGCCGCTTGTAATTCCCCTTGTGCATGCGTGCATCGCAGTTGGCTGCCGAATTCGGCCTTGGGCTACACCCGCCACCCCCTTGTCCTTGCCTCGTGGGGTGCGTGGATTGGTGATCAGGTGGGAGTGTAAGCGCGCGCGGTGGTGGCTGGCTGAGGGACTCGCTGCGTGCATGGCTGGGTGGATGGGTGGTTGGGTGGTTGGGTGTAAATCCAGCCTCCACTGAGGGATGCGGTTGGGGGCCCATTATCCCTAGCTGAGCGTTCCATGCCAGGGCTGGGAACGTAGCTGTCTCACCGCTAAGCCGAACCCAGCAAAGGCGATGTCTCCGTTTCGCCAGCTGCCCTGCTGCGCGCATGCAAGCAGCATGCACCCCACACCTGCTGCTTGCTGCAAGGACGGGGAAATGCCAGCCAAGTTATGGTATGAAGGTTGGATCTCCATGGTATGGTGAGGCCCACCAACACCCCGGTTCGTTCAGTTGTGTGCGTGTATGAAGCTCAGGAAGCGCCCCGCGGCACTTCGCAGCAAGGTTGTCATGCCCACGTGCAGGGTTCGCACTGCGTTTTTGCACCGGTGGCTCGGGCAGCGATGCCGTGCCATGCAAATAGGACAGGATGTGGAGTTCCATGTTTTCACGTGCCCAACCAGCGCCAATTGTTGAGGAAGAGCGGAAAAGCCTGTTTTGCCACAAAATCCTTACTTGGTTGGGGATACTGCAGCGTTCATCGCGTGTGGGCGGCAGGAGCTACACCCATACGGT
>BDDA01000457.1:0-10993 GCA_001662385.1 Chlamydomonas asymmetrica | reverse complement strand
TTTTTTTTTTTTTTTTTTCTTGGTGAGGAAGCTTGCATGTGGGCGCCCCCTGCTCCATCCGCCACAGCTGCCCTAAACGCTCTCCCCCGGCCCATGGTGTATTGCTGTATTGCTGTACTGCTGTATTGATGTACTGGCCCATGAACACTCACTGTGGGAACGCCACACATGCATGCACGCATGTTGTATGACAACAGCTCGCTATCACACGTGGCGGTTGCAGCTTGCTTGGCTGGGGCATGTGGCGGCTGTACTGTGCACTGTGCAGCCTTCCCCCCACCCCAAATCTCAAACCCTCTCGCCCTTGCTTCCACGCTTGGTGGCCGGGTTCTTACTCGCGTGGGGCACTGGGGCACTGGGGCCCATTCAGGGTAGTGTGGGGGCGGCGTTGGTGGGTGGAGGAATTGGTGGATGCGGCGGTGAGCGCGTGTATGGTAGGTGGCTGGCTGCCTGAGAGCTTGCTGGTTGGTTAAAAGGGAAATATTTACCCCCACATTATTAGGTCACAGGCCAGGTCAGAGGCCATGTCGCTCGAGAGTCCGTGCGTGGGCCAGCGTGGGCTGGGGTGGATACGTACGTTCGGCAGCACTTGCCTCTCACAAGCAACGCTGGCCCCAGCCACAGTGATATATACATCCCAACAGCTTAAATTCTGTCATACAAACCCACCACTGCATGTTGCGTGGCAGCAAGTGGAGCCTGCCCATCCTCAACATCAAATTCAACAGGTAGTTGGATGTCAACGGCGCTGGGAGGCCCACCATACGAGCAACGCTTCAAAAGCGTGTGTGTAGCACATCATGTGTAGCACATCATTTGCCGGGAGGCCGTAAGGCCCACGTGCAGGGTCCGTACAGCGCGTTCACGCCGCTGGTGGTTCGGGCACCGACGCGCGCCATGCCATACGTGTAAGACTCATAGCGACTTCCAGACGACTTCTATACTTAACAAGTGCCCGAATTGAAATGTTTGATGGAGTCTATTACCACACAGGCGAGTTACACCTTGGCTGATTTGGACGAGCGAAACATTGGCAGGTGGAAAGTCTTTCGTCCGATGACAGGGTGGTGGTCGCAGGATGCCGCCAGTATGCATATTGACTCTCTTCTCCACTCTTGATTCCGCATAGTTCAATCCCGGAGGCAACACCCTTGCACACGTCTCCGTGTACACGCACGTGACTTGCACGTGACCGCGACTGTCAACTATGTTTGGTTGTATCCGTTGGAAACGTATTGCTACACAGCCCAAGCCAGGCTCACTCCACGTTGATATACCCAGGTCCTGCTCAGATATACAAGCACGCGAGGAGCAAGCAACTGTGGACCACGACGCCGTATGCCTGTCGCCCAGCACCGAACGCCCACGCCGGACAAGCCTTGAACTCAATAAACTTACAGCAACTGGTCTTCAGGGTCGGGAATGCACGGCGGATGAGGTCTTTGAAGGGCTCGCCTTCACCAGTTTCCTGGGGCGAGGGGCATTCGCCGCTACGCTAAGCGGTGCGTGCAGATGAATGGTTACGCTGTAGAACCATACTGGGGACCTCATCATGCCTGTCAGCATGAAGCTGTGTGTTACTGTTGCATGCAGGAACATGGGACTCAGTTCAGGTGGCAATCAAGGCAAGACTTTTTCAGAGCCTGCGCTTTGCATATGTACAGGCAGACAGTAACGGGCAGGCAGGATGTTGCTCCGCAGGGCCCCAGAATCTGCTTCTCAAGCTGTGTACATAACCCCGCTCTTGTAGTTTTTCATCTGTCAGTTTTTACAGGCCCCCTCACATCCTGGTCAAGCCTGACTAAGCTGTCGCAGCCAAAACAGCCCAAACTCGTGGTAAATTGGTGGCCATCCTTGATTGCAGGTTTGTGTCAGCGCCAACAAGGACACATGCTCCTATGTAAAGGAGGCGCTGCTCACTCCACAGCTGTCACACCCACACGTCGTCCAAACATACCTGACCCGCACCGCATTCGTAACTCAGCAGAGCTACAGTGCAGTGATGCTCAACACCAACACCCCAAGCCCTGATGGCGGTGCTGAGCCCTCCTTTGACTCTGGCCTTGGCTTCGGGTGTGCGTCCGGTGCACCACAACATTGCAGCAGCATTCAGGACGTGTTTCTGCAGTGCAACGTGCGGCCAGAGCATCACGTGACCCTCGTGGTAAGTGAGTCCTTGATGGACTGTTCTAGCGTTCAAGCTCGGTGGGACTCTGCACTTTGCTGCTGTCTGACTGACGTAACACGCTTGCATGCTGTTAGTGCGCTTTAGTTGCTTACCTTACGGTGTGCTGTGCCTGGGCCATGCTTACCCAGGTGATGGAGCTATGTGACAAGGTGCGGCTGTGCAAGTCTTAGCCTGTGTACACACTTACAGGCGTTCATTCAAAGCGTGACTCATACCGAGCACTGACGCTGCATAAACCTTTATGAACCTGAGAGACTGCTAAACCTGCCAGCATAGTGCAACGGCATAGGCAAATTTGCACGCAGAATATGGCCCTGAACAACCCAGGCATCCATGTCCAACGCAGTTCCCCACGGGTGGTTGAATGAAGGACTCAATGAGTAGACGGCACCCCATCGCAATGAAAACTGGGGCACACCACACTTTCCAGCGTGGTGTAGGGAATCAATATGCGCGAGGGGGTCCTGCACCTCATCAACAAGTGCGTTCAGCCTTTGCACGGCTTTTCCTTGTGTGGTCCAGTCCTTTGATACATAGCATGTGACCTGTGCAACGCAGTTTTATGCTCTTCCACGTCGCTGTGCTGCCGCTGCCATCTGCTGGTTTACACGGGAACAGGGCACGCTCTGCCAGGCCATCGGCAAGCGCGGCATGTGCCAAGGGCCTCATCTACCTCCACAACACCTGCAACATCGTGCACGGAGACCTCAAGGTACGCTGTGCTGGCGGGGAATTCAGACGCATCCAGGGAGGAAAAACAACGCTCACATCGCGCTGCTGGTCATCGAAGTGTCCCAAGCTGGTATCGTAGCGTGTTGGCGTCCTTGTGCAAGAATGTCAGCATGCATAGCGTTGCGGCTCGACACATTCTCGCGGCTTGCAGCGCATACGAACACACGCACATGCCAAGGGACGTTCACGAATTTGCATGGGGAGCGAGCTGCAAGGGCGGCTGGAGGCTGAGCGTGTTTTCTCCGCTTTGAACTTCATCAAGGACGAGGCGCGGAACTGACTTACGCCCAACAACTTGAGTGTGTGCATTCGCATTTTCGTCCAGCGTTTCTACGACATCGACACCTTCCCTTTCCACAATGCCCTTGAGCACTGGCACAACGCTGCCCCTGCTGGACGCTGACACAGGGTCTAGGGTCTAGGGTCTAGGGTTTAGGGTTAGGGCTGCGTGCGTGCGCTGATATCGCTTGAAGTTTTGTGATGCTAGCAAGCATTTTGTTTTGGCGCCACTTCGGACCACAGCCTGGGCTGCAAGGCAAGGTCGAGAGCGTAGTCCGGCATGGCGTTGCATCGCGTGCCAGCCCTTATGCATGTGCCTGCCAGGATCCCAGCGTGAGAGCATATGAGTGGAGCCTGTTCATTTTCAGGCCCCGGAAATGCACATTCCGCCCGCCCCCTCCCCCCCAATGCATGACCCTGAGTCAGGATTAATGGGGGAGGGGGGAGGGGAGGGTCCTGAGCCTCGCTCAGGCCTGAACTTTGGGCCGGACGATCTCTACGCGCCTGCTTCACCCATTTTGCACCCCTGTCGTCCGCAACCTGCCGTCCTCACCCCGAACGACTCACCAGTCCCCACACAGCCAGCACAAGTTGCCGCACCCGCACACACACACAGATTTGCACGAGCGCATGCGCACACACGCGCACCTGTCAGACGTCAACCTGCAACAGATTTGCTGATCTTCCTTGCTTTTTTGGCATGCCGAACAAGTCTCCCTCACTTGAGCGCACACACACACGCACGCACGCATGAACGCATGCACATACACACCCTTAACCCTACACACCCACATGTCCGCTCCACACACGCAACCGCTTGCTCTCACATGCACGCGTACACGTACACGATATGCACGCACGCACGCATGCGCAACGGCTGTGCTTTGCGTTCAAATACATGTCGTACCTGATGTCGTACCGCGCCTCAATATGTTATGTCATGCCATGTTACGTAAGGAGCGTGTCGGCCAAATGGCCCATGCTCGTCTCTGATGAGGACCAGGCGAGCAGAAGAGGTTCACCAAACTATATGTATGCGATACGGTGCGTGTGCATGCGCATGCATGTGTGCAGCCGGCCAACGTGCTCCTCAAGTCGTCAAAGGCGGACCGGCGCGGCTTCACATGCAAGCTCGCGGACTTTGGCCTGGCGCACCTGCTGGCGGACAAGAGCATGGAGTTCAGCCAGTCCATGGGCACCATCGCCTACATGGCGCCGGAGCACGTCAACGGGCAGATCACCAAGGCCTGCGACGGTGCGTGGTTGGGCTGCCGGCGTGCCGAGTGTTTGCATGCACAAAGCGGGTGGGTTGCATTAGAAAGGGCTCGCCTCTTCATCGGCCAAGGAGCTGGTGGAAGCCAGTGATGAGTACTAAGGTAATGATTATTGCATTTGAAATACTTGGCCGATCAGGCCCAGTGTGTGTGCGCGTGTGTGTGTGCGTGACTGTGTGTGGTTGTTTCAAGTATTATTCGTTCCCGTGGGGCTGTGCAGTGCGCGCGTGTGTGTGTACAGAACTGCAACTTCACATGCAGTCCAACACGTGCATGCATGGCGGACTCCGAAGCAGCCACTGCATGTACACCCCGCAAACGGCGGCTCGTGCGCTGCACGGGAGCATTTCATCATGGTCAGTTATTGTGTTCACTGTAAGCCATGCCACCTATCAAATGTTTCACCGCAAACGCCCTGCATTCGACCTTCCTCACACAGATGGTTGTACACTGTGTAGCTAGAGTTGAACACGGATTTCAAACCGTGCGCTGTTCTGGCCTGACTATTGCATGTGCACGTGGCTTGGCGGCGCCGTATTGCGGACGTTAGCTTTGCCCGCTTGACTTGATTTTCTGGTGCGCCCTCTGCCCCGCTGCTCCCGCCATGTACACTCTCGCAGTGTGGGCGTTCGGAATGCTCATCCACCACGTAAGTTAGGACTATGCAGATTTCGTGCTTTGCTTCGTACCGTTCACATCAGCACCCAAGGATTTTGCCTATGCCCTGTGGCCTGTTCCATCCTTTGCCCGCCTCGCCTACCTCACCCCGCCCGACTCGCCCCACCTGGCATGCCTCGCCTAACTCGTCTAACTCGCCTCCCTTGGTTCCCCCCCTGCTGCAGGTTCTCAACGAGGAGCCGCCCTTCAAGCGCTACACAGCACGTGAGCACCGTGCTGCCCAATACATCCAGTACACCTCGCATTGGGCCGCGTTGCGTTTCCAGACGTCAGAGGATGTGTACATATCGCATCCTCTCAAGAGAAGCTATCATGCACTGGCGGAGAGGGACGGGGGAAAGGGAGGCTGCTGCAGTCAAGCGCCTTACCGCCTCCAGTGCGTGCGCGCGCGTCACAGCCCCGTGCCTCATCCTCCGCTTGTACGGTTTCATCTCTCTCCTGATCTTGCAACCCCCCGCACTCCTTGTACCTGCTGTACACCTTTCCGCAACTATCCCATGCGTCTTTTCAACCTCAACTCACCTCGCAGCTCAAATCCTGGTGGGGCTGCTGACGGGCGACCTGCGGCCGGAGTGGAAGGAGTGCGGCTTCCCGGGCCTGGTGGAGGTGAGTGCGGGCTGCCATGCCAACTGGGCAGGCTGGTCGTAGCAGGGGGTGCGAGAGAGCGCTGCGGACACCTTCTGAGCCTCTCCTCTATAAGCGCTGTGCCACCTTTTAAACCTCTGTGCCCGTTGGCATGCCCGCCTCACACACACTACAACCCAAGGTCGTGTCGCCATGCGTGCCTGCCATGCTGTGCCTTCTGCATGCGCTTGAATCGCCCCAGGTGGGGCAGGCATGTACCGCGGTGGACCCCCGGGCGCGGCCCACCATGGTGCAGCTGGATGTCATGCTGGCGGCCCTGGAGCAGCGCCTCCGTGTAGAACACCAGGTGGGTGGGTGGGCGTGTGTGGGGGCGTGATGGGAAGCTCCAGCGTCCGGAGTGTCATGGGCCCATCTGAAATGTTGGGAGTCCGCAGCATGTGCATATACGGTGTACACACACGGGCTCACAGGCTCACGGGCTCACGGGCTCACAGGCTCACGGGCTCACACAGGTTTGAATTGTTGGCCATTGGTTTTGCTACTACACCACGCCGCACGCCATTCTAGCCACCCTGCTTTGTACTGCCCGTGTCACTCGTATCATATGGTGTCACGCGTGCCTTGCGCGCGTGTGGTGTCACGCAGGCGGCCAAGCACGCTGCGGCGCAAGCGGCA
This sequence comes from Chlamydomonas asymmetrica, assembly GCA_001662385.1. Lineage (NCBI taxonomy): Eukaryota > Viridiplantae > Chlorophyta > Chlorophyceae > Chlamydomonadales > Chlamydomonadaceae > Chlamydomonas > Chlamydomonas asymmetrica. The sequence continues at coordinate 4,582 of BDDA01000457.1, read as the reverse complement.
AAGGCGGCACGCGCGGCTGCTCTCGTGTCGGCCGCGACGAGCCAGGACGCGAAGGCCCTCATGACGCACTCCGGCATCCACTCCTCATCCGCGCGCTTCTCAGTGTGATTGCCGCTCACGCTCCACTATTGCGATTGCACTGAGGCGTACTGGACCTGTATTGATGGCAGTACTTATGGCAACAGTACTTATGGCAACAGCGCTGACTGGCAGCACTTATGGTAATAGGATTGATGATCTGGGTCAGTGTGTGCTGCTCTGACAACCCCACTCCATGCTCACTGAACCCCCCTTCAAACGTAATCCTGCCAGGCAAACAGCCGAGATGTACTGTACATTAGGATGTGTTGTACTTCCGGACGTATTGTACTTTCAGAGATCAGTCACACGCCTTGGGGCAGATGTGCCGATGCAGTCGGGAGCTGACGGCGATCCCCAGACATGCAATCCGGTACGGCACGCATGCTGGCAGCCCTTTTTGCTCTACTGCCCTGCTGATCAACACAAGCGTCACACGCCTGCTAACTGGATTGTGGTGCGCCTGCAAACAGCGCGTGTGTGCGTCCGTTCTGGCGTACCTGATTGCCAACATTCACATCCCTAGCCAGCCATGCAGGCTCAGGGGAGGCTTGCTGAACTCAAACCTTCTCCAATTGGATCGACATTGCAGGGCGTGTCTTCACGGTTTCCGCCGCGGCGCGTGTGACATCCACGTCACTGACATGGGTTACCCCGCCCACCCCACCCCTCTGCAGTAATATCGCAGTACTGTACCACGCTACTGCATTACTGTACCGCGGTACCATAACAATGTACCTGGGCCCACACCCTCAGAGTTTGGGGTTCAGGGTTTGGCGCTCAAGTTTTGTTCTCGCGGGGGTTTGTGTCTGGGGACGTTTGGGTCTGGGGTTCAGGGTCTGGGTTCAGGTTGTGGGCGCTCAACGTTTGGTCTGGGGTTCAGGTGTTAGGATTTGGGATTCAGGGTTATGACATGGTTTGCCACGATGGGCCCACGCCTGCCAAGCGGGGCTGCAGTGGTGGGCAAGCGTAGTGATGGTTGCTCGCGTAAGCACCTAGCTAGTGTGGTGCGGTAGACACGTGAGCAACCATCCAGCTCTGCCAACCACAGGGATTCATCCATCGTCAACAAGGCTTCGTTTGGTCTGTTTCATGCCTCCGTTGGTTTGGCATGTTTCATGCCTCCGCTGCGGCTGCTGGCCCCTCTGCAAGCATCAACCAGTTGCGCCCATGCCTGTTGTGCAGCGCGCACGACAGAGCATGTGGCTGCACACGTGCGTGGTTACAGCTAGGTTGGATTGCATAGGTAGAATTGCATGACTATCTTCCGATCAATAAATAGCCCATGATGATTTCCGCTCAATAAACAACGCATGATGGTGCGCCGAAATGTCGCGGGGCATCTGGCGCGTTGCGCGCATGCAGCAATAATGACGGCACGCCAACTGCAAAGGCGTTTGCGCAGGGGCAGTCCCATACCACCACAATAATGCAATCCGAACCGGCAAACTCAACTACCCTGGGAGTGTGTGTTTTCATGCGGCTTTCCATCCGAGAGTGGACTGCCATGCCATGCTCCACCACTCTCCACCATTTGATACGGTATGATGACTCAAGGATGGTTTGGCTGTTTGGGTAACGTTGTGTGATTTCGCGTTTGCCCACATTTGTTGCATTTGACCACATTTGATAGTTTTGGGACGTCCACATGCGCTCGCTCGTGTGTGCGCGAGGGTGCCTTCCCGGCTGCCTGCCGCCCGGTGGCTACGCTTGTGTCTACGCTATGTCGCTCACGATGACCCCCCCCCGTTGCGTAGGCCAGCGCTCCGAATCCTGTGTCCCGATGCACAGACAACCCGCAGTCTCTTGCGATGCTGCTGGTCGTTGTTGGTGAGGGAGCTCGCAGTTGTCGTTACAGTTGGGAGGCAAACTTTGATGAGTGATGACGGTAATTGGCACGCTGTAGTCTGGGCTTGAGTGCGCATGCCCCGCATCCGAAAGACGTTTTGTTAGGAGTTTGAGCTCTCGACGGTCATTCACGCTTCATGGCCATACGATTGATGGATAGCTTTGTCACCTGGTTGTTCCCTCCTTGATCAACGTTTACAAATTCGGATGCATGTGTGGCCCCGGGCGGTGTTGCCCATCTGGTTTGGAATAATGGCCAAGACGCTCCAGCCGGGATCGTAACACGAACTTCGCCTCGAAATTGATCTAAGTAGGCCTTTGCGCTCGCAACTTTTCGTGTGGTTGCTCGCAGCTGGCAGCATGTCGCTTTTAACCGAAGTGCATGCATGTGTGTTTAGAAATGTTTGGTTCACATGGGGCCATGCAATATGCTTTCCGTGGGGCCGTGCAGTGTGCTTGTTATGCATGTGTGTGTGTGTGTGCGCGCACGTGCGCGCGTGTGTGTCCCACCCAGCCGCCACAGCGCCATACCGTACGCTCCGGTCCCCAAAACCCTAAATCCTAAACCCTAGGGAGTCTGCTATCGCAGCGGTGTCCTAGCCTGTAACCGTTCCCGCCCCCAAAAAACGTTCATAGTATACTACTATAGCCTACAGTGTAGGTCTAGTACTAATAGTATTAGACCTAGCAGACCTGGTATTCCTCTGGCCTTGCGGATGCCGCTCCTGCAATGAGGCCCTGGCGGATGCCGCGCCTGCATGCCAGGCGGACTCTGGTCCGTTGTTCCCCTTGCACCTGCCGTTGCCGCATTCGCGTGCGTGTCGTTTTGCTGGTCGGCGCGCGTGCATGCACTGCACGTGAGCTTCGGTGCGCCCTACACCCTAAATAAACCTGCACACAAGGAACATGGCTGCTGGTGCCGCCCGACCGTGTGCGCGCATGCTTGCATCGTTGCGAAGGGATCCATTCATTCTGCCAGGGCCTGCTGGGCCGTGCGTGTGGTATATATGCGCAAAGCATGTTGAATCATCACTCAGATGGTCACATGGTTGGTAGGTACATCAACGAACTGTATTATGTAACCCTGCATGATGCATGATGTTGCATGATGCTGTTGTGTTACGCATAGCCCTTGTGGCCCTCTTGCATGCCGCGTGCATATCTTGGTGAACCTCTTCTGCTGGTCCCCATCTGGGGGGAGCATGGGCCGTTTGGCCGACACGCTCCTGATGTAACATAACATAACATACATGCGCAGCTGCGGTACGCTGAGGTAGAAGGTTGTCTATGCAGCCATGTAATTATGTAAATAGCCACATCATGACAGTATGACACCGTTATTAAATTGCCATGATTGCGCATGCCGCCCTTTCCGTCGCTGCATCTGCGATGACATGCCCCATCTGCCATGCTTGCGGGCGGGACCTTGAGTATGACGCTACAAATGAGTTGCGCATCTGCGGCGGTGTGGGCATCACACCATGCGATCCCGCTTGCCCCTGCTCCCCCTGCGGGCGGCGACATTGCCCACGACGCATCCGGATCTCGCTCCTCCCCCCTCCGGCGGCCACACCACCGCCGCGCTCAACATCTGCTCGCTTGTTTATGTGGGCAATTGGGCATGCATGCCTCATACCAGTTTGTACCGCACCCACCCATCCAAGAATGGCCTGCAAGTGAAGGCCACGAGCGGTTGCGCCGTTGCGGCGACAGCCAATGCATTTAGGGCTGCACTTGAGCCACCCCTTTAGGCTTGATCCGCCCCTTTAGCCTGCCCCATTTAGGGCTGCACTTAATCCACCACGGCTACGGGCTGGAGGCTACCGTCTGCAAAAGTGTGCTTATGGGCAGTTGGGCACACATGACCAGATATGTGAAAAGGGTAGATGCCATGCACAGATAAAATGTGCATGGCATGCATGGCTGCTGCATGGAGAGAGCCTTCCGCGGCCTGTCGCGCTCCTGCTGCTGCGCTGTCCTGGATTTGAACCATATGGCTGTAATGATACGGGTGATGAAGTCTCTTCCTAACTCGGACTCTCTCACTCGCTCACGTTGTACAGGACTGACTGCCCGAGCTTGTCAGACTATGCGGTGGCCATGTCGTCCATACATCCAGGTTGCTGCAACCAGCAGCTCCACGAGTGAAAGCTGCGAATAGCAGGTTCCGCGCTATCCGTTCTGATCGGGTCCTTTGATGCCTCCAGTGGGGTTGCCTGCTTGCCTAAACACCTGCTCACCAGTAATGCAAGCTGGCAAGATAAAGCGATACCGTACCTCACTCTCAGCAGCACGCAAACCCAGCCCTGCATGTTTTGTGGCTGCCTGCTTACGACGTTCTGATCTTCAGGGCACTGTGAGGCTCAACAGGCACGTTCGTTGTGTAGCGCGAAGCTCTGTGGCATTTTTCACGGGCCCTAGGGCGCATGTGCGAGTCACTTGGTCCGATTGCTGTGTGCTGCAACGGCGGGAAAATGCCAGCCAAGTCATCCCTGTTCACCAGCATGCAAACCCAGCCCAGCCCTGCATGCTTTGTGGCTGCATAGGGTGCCTGCTTGTAACACGGATCGCTCAGCCTTACAGCATGCACAGCATGCACAGCAGGCAGGATGCCGGCTGCATGCAACTCAGCATCTGCTAGCTCCTAGGGAGTCAT
>BDDA01000456.1:77988-95435 GCA_001662385.1 Chlamydomonas asymmetrica | reverse complement strand
TCCAGCTCAGGTGCTTAGCAAACCCACCGTTGACCGCTGTGGTGGTTTCAACTGGTGTTATAGTTGTGTTTGGGGGAGCAAGGGGGCAGCAGCAAGGGGGTTTGAGCAGCAGCGAGGGATGGGCTTTATGAGCAGCAGCGAGGGATGGGCTTTATGAGCAGCAGCGAGGGATGGGCTTTATGAGCAGCAGCGAGGGATGGGCTTTATGAGCAGCAGCGAGGGATGGGCTTATTATGTTATGTTACATCAGGAGCGTGTTGGCCACACGGCCCATGCTCCCCCCAGATGGGGACCAGGCAAGCAGAGGAGGGTCACCAAGCTATGCACATGCTGTGCAAGAGGGCCACAAGGGCTTAGTGCAGTACCTCAACATACGAATCATATGCATGGCCACAACCGGCTGAGTGCAGCACATCGCAATCACAAGCATCAATGCATGACCACCAGGGCTTAGTGTGGTGCATCCGCATCGTGCAGGGTTGCATAATCGTATGTCATGCGCGTGTTGCGCTGAGGAGTTGTCGAGTCCTCCACCCCACGCACGTGCATGCACGGCGGGAATCGCTTGTCCTGTGCATCAGTATGGTTTGATTTCTTTTTTAATACCGACTAATGTCATATTGTGTTATGTAACCGCTTTTGGGCAAAGCATTGCTGATGGGGGTGAAAGTCGTGTGCAATGTCAGGCTGATGGGTGATGCAACAGTTGCGCCAGAGAATTGCCAACAACGTTACGCTTCACAGTTTGCAATAATCGATGCATCGTGCTTTTTTCATGCAGAATGTGCATCGCAGCTCGCGTGTTGCCGACTGACCTCACCAACACCTTAAGAGGCGTATTCAAACAAGTGCGTGACTCCGGTAAGTGCGCACACATAGGGGCTGCTGCAGCGTACCGTACTGCCGCTAAGGTTTTGCGAGAAAATAATTCCTGCAGTCCCTTTTGTGCAGTCCCTTGTGCAGTCCGATGCAGTCCCTTGTGCAGTCCGATGCAGTCCCTTGTGCAGTCCAATGCTTTTGGATTTTGAACATGCCAGCATGTCTTCCCCGTGGGCGGATTTGGGCGTCAAGCACACCATCGGAAAGCCCTTGAAAAGCTCTTCCTAGCCGAACAGAGTGGGTGCAGGGCAAGCTGTTTGGTTTGCAAAACTTAGCCTTGCAAAAACTTAGCGGCAGTACGGTATCGCTACGGTGTGGATCGAGCGCTGGTGCAGTGCACTGCTCGAGTCTTGAACAAAGAAAAATTGCATGTGATATCGCGCCTGGCTTTGCATCATGAGCTCTCCATCACAAATTCACAACAGTGGGCCCAATGAGAGAGTCGCTGAAAAACAGTCAGACACTCATGCCGTCGCCCAGTATTGTATTTGTGTTTACATTTTACATCAGGAGCTTCTCAGCCACAGAAATCGCTCAGCCGTTATCCTCTGCCATCAGGTCAACAATCTCCGGGCATCCGCCCAACATCGCCGCCGCAGCGGGACCGTGGCCAGGCGTCGTCGCCGTCATCCTGGTGGGGTGGGGGCGGCCCCTGTCTGCACGCGGCGCGGCGGTGGCGGCGGAAGCCCCGGCGGCGGCGGCGCCCGCGGTTGCAGCTGTAGCGGCTGCGGCGGCTGTAGCGGCCGCCAGAGGCGTGTGCCACTGAGGATTTCCGGTGGTCCCCGGCGCTCCTGCAGCAATGCCGCTGCCGCCAGACCCCTCGGGCGGCGCCTGCTGAGCTGCCAATGCACACGTGCGGTCTGCACGGTTGTCATGCTGTGGTGGTGCGGGCGGTGCGGTGGCGCCGGCTGCCAGCACCTCCGCAACCGCCGCCGACCTACGGTACTTACCATCATGCCTGCATGCTGCAGCCGATTGCTGAGTGGAAGGCAGCTACTTATATGATCTGCTTGAGGCGTTGAAGGCCTGACACGCAAGAATGAACGCCGAGCCGCCTCATGCTGCCTGCTCACCATGCTGCAGGTGTGCCAGCTGGTCTAGACGTGTGCAGTACAACCGGAGTACTGCATGCATGCATCCTAGATTCACAATCATCGAAAGCATCCACCTGCGAGCCATGCATGCCTGAGACAGCGCTGCACATGCAGGTAAGCGGATGCACATCTGGTGTGTGTGGCCTTGCCGGTATGCTTGTGTTGACTGCCTTGATTTGCCGTGTTGCGTTGGTGGAGGAATACGCGTTGCGACTGTGCCCGCCCGTCGTACGACCTTCACCTGCAGGCAGGCCTGCAGCCTGATGGCAGACAGCAAGGCAGCTGGGCGAAATACACAGATCAGCAGCATGCAGCGTGCGCTCACAAGGCAGGAGGCACATGACAGCTTACAGCTTATCGCAGACGGAACGCACAACACCAACAGGCCGCGACTGATCAGGGCGGACCTCCCAGCATCGCAAGCGTTCTTGCACACCATGCTATGCAACTGCGGCAGTGCTGTCCTGCAACGCTGTACATGTCGCGCCTTGAGACGCCACCACCACCACCAGCACATTTAAGCAGCCGGCGCACAGCGGCAGCAGCAACGTGCGCTCGGCGCAGTCAGTGTCAGCCCAAGATATATTGATACAGCATCCACTTGGGAGCACCATGCAGCACCATTAACAATTGTGCAGACTATTTGCTGATGAGGCGGACAAGCATGCAACTGACACGGCTGACGTGAGCAATGCACTCACAAGGCCTAAAACAACGCCCACTAGGCATGACATGGAAAGCAAGTCGAACACCAAAGGCAAAGCATATTACAAGATGGCAGGTGTAATCATTGGATATGAGGCCAAGCAGGCAGGTGTGAACAATGCAAGCAACATGCAAGCTTTTGCTGCGCTGCCCTCTTGATTGCATGTTCAACACGTCACAAATGTTGAATTGTGCAATGCCACTGCCACTGCCCAAGCACTGCCCGTGTTTGTAATGAGAAGCCACCCAATACCAAGTGAACGCACAACAATATCTTGCAACTGTGCCCATACATGTGAGCAATGATGTTGCCCTGAGGTTTTGACTCACAGGCATGCGGTTTCGCTTGTCCGCGTACGGTAGGCGGACGGGAATGAAGGCAGAGAGGTTCAAACTTTGGCAGCCATCCACTGCAGCAACATGACCAGTGCCGCCCGTGTCTACAACTTTGTCTTCAGTCATAACTCATTATTCAATGGTTCAAACGCGTTTGATTCGAGAGTCAGCTCCTCCTTGCCTTGAATGCTTTCGACCTTAGCGCCATTCAACGAGCCTGCCCCCAGGCCCGCAAGATGCAGCCATGACCAAGCCCACATGCATGCATGCATGCTACTCAAAATGCGAGTCAAATTCGATATCTTGCAGGTGCGGGGGGGGCTGGAAGCCTTCAGCCATCGCACCTCCCAAGGGCACTATCCTCTCAGCACCCAGATGCTTGGAGAGCAGTACACGCTGCAGCCCGGTGCGGTGTGGTGAGTCCCGCAGCGCCTGTAACAAAGCTGGGCGTCGTTGTCGGTTATAGACTCGATGCGCAGCGTCAACACCTGGAGGGTTGGCACCGCCAAGCTGGACCGCAGTGCGCCACACAGGGCCGATATGCCAGCGCTGGCCTGAGCGGAGGAGCTGCATGTGATGTCGAGGCGGTTGAGGCGAGAGAGGTGCCGGGCGGTGGACAGCAGCGCGCACACCTGCTGCAGGCCAGCCTCCGACAAACCAAACAGTTGCAGCCGCGTAAGACCACACAGCGCCGGGTTGGACAGGAGTGCGCATGCCACAGCCTCGTGGCACGTTGTTGCGCCGGTGGCCAGTCCGTAATCAGAATAATGATCGCATCCGGCTGCAACATGCCGAAGCGCGTGCAGGCAGCCCTGTGACGCGTCAGCGAAGAGCTCCACCAGCAGGGAAGCGGCGCCATCGTCTAGCTGACAACCAATCAGCAGCAGGGTCTGCATGCCCCGCATGTGCGGGGCGGCCAGTGCCGATGCCAGCGCTGCTGCGACTTGCTCAGTGATGCGGTTCCTGCCGAAATCCAATGTGCGGAGTCCGCTGAGACCGGTAGCGGCCGCCAGTGCCGTCAGAGCGGCACATGTGACGGTTTCGGATTCCTGGGCGCATACAGTAAGCAGACGTAAGTCTGTCAGGCCATGCAGGTGTGAGGCGTGCTGCAGCATCCCCGCCACGCATGTGGCTAGCCCGGGCGCGTCCTCTGTCACACCCGGCAGGCCCAGCTTGGTCAAGCGCAGGTGCGAGGCGGCACGCAGCGTTTCCATCAGCCGAAGAATGGACTCGGCAGAAGGGATATGACGTGCGCCTAGCCAGCCTCTGTTAAACTGAAGTTCCCGTAGGGCGGATAGCTGTGTGCATGCCAACGCCGCACACGTGTCCGATAGTGTTGACTCGATCCAGTCTGATCCATAGAGAACCAAACTGGCGATAGGGGATGCCAGGTGTGGCACACAGAGCAGCTGGAGCACAGCCCAGGCGCTATGCATGCTGCCATTCACATCCAAGCGCTGAATGGAGCGCAGGTGCGTGGCTTGCGTGAGGCACGCTATAAGGGGCTGCCAGCCGCCACACTCAACACCATTGCCTGTCAGGTCCAGGTGCTGCAGGTTGGCCAGGTGCGGCGAGCTGAGCAGGATGTAACCGAGCTCTGCCACGCCTCGATCTCTCAGTATGGCACTGCTCACATCCAGGTGCGTGAGGTTGGAAAGGAAGGCGCTTTCCAGACCCTCAACACGCATGAGCACACGCCGGCGGGTAGGGATGCTGTCACTGAAACTGCATGTCGTGTCCGAGTCCTCCCAGCCAGGACCCATCCAATGTCTGGCAGGTGAGTATCGCAACACACGTAGGCTCGCCAGATGTGTGCTGGAGGGGGCCAGCAGCGCTGAGCACGCGGCGTCCACCAAGTCACCAGGCTTGCGCAGCATGCCGAAGAGGTCTACATGCAGGCAGGTAAGCCCTCGCAGATGCGTTGAGAGGTGCACGCAATATAACGCAGCCGCCATGGTGGCGGCCTCTGCATGGAAGCCGCTCAGCTTGATGGCAGTGAGGCGCGAAAACCAGGGCGGGAGCGGCTGGTTTGCATCGTACGGCCAAGCTAGGCCCATGCCTGGTCCACCCCAGCGGCTGCGCAGTGCAGTCACACCATGCGAGTAGCAGTCGCGCCACCGCTTGCACACCAGCCTTGCAGCCCTGTGCACGCGGTGGGGGCCGAGGATGAGCTCCAGCACGCTGTCCGGCAAGCGCTCCGGCTGGCACACAGGCTGTTTATCAACCAGGTCTGCCATAGATTGAGTACGCTGCATGGAGTTGAGTTTATTACCCATTACTACGTTGTGCTAGGTCTGCTGGCTGAGTTCCTATTCTGGTAGCGCAGCGGTTCAAGGCTTCGTCGAATTCGAATCGTGTCGTCGCTTGTTCGCCCAGGAGCACTCGCGCGTGGCTGCTCCCCTCACCAGCCAACAGCCTGCAGTGTAGCACACAGCAGACACAATATGATACACGACCTGGCAGCATTGCGCCTCGTACACCGATGCCACAGGCCACATGTAGAGGCGCCTGACTGCATCGCTCGACAGAGGTGGGCGATGCTGCTGAGATGTTCATTGTGCATGGGCGGACGTGGAGGAGAATGCCAGATGGGTTGCACAAGATGCACCCGCTTGGCGCATAACATCAACCGTTATGAGTATATGCAGTGTTCACCATGCATTATGGCAGTGCGAACCTGTCACGCTAGTCACGCTGCACTAGCTGCGCAGGCCCGAGACCAAACAAGCAGCACACTGAGGGAACACGATACACGTTTCACCGCTGCCTTGGTGATGCCTCCTTGAAATCCTGCACAGTGAGTGCTGTGCAGTGAGCCAACTGAACATCCCCAAACAGGCAGCTAGCATGCCAACAGGCCAAACTAACCAAAACGTCCACACGCTGAGTCATCTGCTAGCCAGGGCCTTGCACAAGCTCCCAACAAAACAGATATAGAAAGCACAATATCTGTTTCATGGGACGCCACAGGTGTTCCCTACAGATGTCGATCCGGGCCCACCCTGCCTGATCCTGATCTGAACCTGGCACGTAACCATGTCTTGCGCACCTGGCAGCGCGCGGGCAGTTGTCCGCAGGTGATGTCGCAGCTTGTGAGCTCCAAGCCTGTATCCAAGAGGATGCCAGGATGCAGCACGCTGATGCTAGTCACCTGTACTGTATGCGATAGGCTGGACAGCGGTGCCTCGGAGCCCTGTATGTGTGGCCTGAAAATGCGTCGCCCCTTTTGCAAGGTCCACTGCACTGATATTCCAAGAGCTGGTTGCGCATGTAGGCTTACCAGCAGGTGCGCTTGCAGCTGTCGCCGGCTTGCTATCGTTGCAGTGGCACGGCGCTGGCGCACCCATGCGTGCGACGACGCTGGTCAACACCAACGCTGGCTCCTGACACAAAAGGCTACCGTTAGAAATAGAAATGACGGGGCTCTTTGAGAAAAACACTCAGTCAATCGCCAGGACTATGGTTCTGCAGACACTGTGTGCAGGTGCAATGACGGTGCAAAGATGTGTGCAGTACGGGTGTTGCGTGAGGACCGCATGCAACGTCAGCATCCAGCATTCCAGCTGCAAGCCATGCATACCTCAGATCAGATTGCGCTGCACATGCCTAACATGCAGAGCAGATGCCCGTCTGGTGTGTGTGGTCAGCCTTGCCGGTGTCTGTCGACGTTCACTACACGCCAAGGTTACGCTGAAGCGTGCGCACTGCCGTTTGCCGCTGTGCAAGAATGCAGGGCGTTCACCTGCAGGCATGTCTTCAGACTGATGGGCAACAGCAAGGCGGCTGGTAGAATACTTAGATCAGCAGCATGCAGCGTGCGCTTTCAGGGCAGGGAACACGCGGGGGGCACGTAACGTCACACAGCTCACGCACCAGGAAACGGCAACTGAAAGCGCCAAATAGCCATGCAATGTCAACACCAGGTACACGGTACGTCTTGCAACACTGTGCCTTGAGACAACACTAGCTGTAGTTCGGTCATCCAAGCATCCGGCATGCAGCGGCACTGCGGCAGCACCTACGTTGTTCTGCGCCGTCGCGTTCCAGGCCATGGTATTTAACCGGGGCAGCGCCATGCAGCAGCAGCGATAGCAGTGCACACTACCGGCATTGCTGATGAGCAGGTAGCTGAAACGGCCTACACCAGCAGTAATTCCAGCAGTGCAAGTGGCAAGGCGCCGAGAAGATTGCGGTGAGCCATACGGTACATGAAACTGCAGGCGAAACCAAAGGCCGCCTGCGTATCCAATGCCAGCGGCATGAAAGCTTGGGCGCAATAGCAGGAGTAGCAGGAGGCAGTGCAGGTCCACACAGTAGGTCTATCCCAGCGGCGCTTTGCAAGCTCGTAATCTCAAGGCCCGAGCGGTGCCCGTGTCTGAGTTCCCGACCAGCCACCCACCCCCGTGTCACCCTTGTGCAAGTGCAATTAGAAGCTCCAGCAGTGTGCCTCTAAGGTCACACTTCTCATCTCATGCAGGCATGCACCACTTGGCAGTAGCGGGTCCAAGCTAGCGTGAGTGTTGCACCTGCTGTGCGGTTGCTGTCAGGCGGCCCCATGCACGGCACGCCCTAGCTAGCACACCTGCGCCAGCCGGGAACATCCAACCAAGCAGTTGGCACAGTACAGCCGCCACAGCAATGTGCACTCCGTGGTGTCACTGCTGAGCCTGTGGCGTCACGTCATCTGGCAGCGCAGCGCCACACACGCGCAGCAGCACCAACAGCCGTGCATACCGTTCGCTGATGGGGCATGCCACGCAGCAGGCACAGCTGACGCCAGCGGTGCACGTGAAAAGCCTAGGACGCTGCCACAAGCCGTCAGGTGGAAAGCAGCAGGCATGCATGACCAATCAACGGCGGCGTCATGGAACGTTCGGCACCACTTTGGGTGCAGCTTTGGGTGCCACCAATGAGGTATATGTTCCGCGCTTGGCACCATCACAATTGTTTTGTAGGCATGGACATACCGGTATGTCCAGCGCGGTGCAAACCTGCATTGCCGCGGCTTGAGTGGAGCCGGTACCTGTGTGATCTTGATCAGCCACCCACACACCTGGGCAAGCGCAGTGCACCGTCCAACTGTGCGCGTATGGAAATTGACGACCTTGTCCCGAGGTCTGGAATCGGTACCACAGATCCAGTGCGTGCCGCAGCAAGAGCTGGCAAGCGGCGATGCGAACAAACTGGGTGCAAAAACAAATGGCCCAAGCGACACGCAGCGATAGGAGACGGACAGAGTGTTCAAATCTGAAACGACGAGGACTAACAAGTGTTCCAGGCTTGCAGAGGGCGTGATTTTCCCCAAAGCAACGCGCATATTCACATCAGCGCCAAGTACTGGCAGGGGTGCCTAAGAGTTGCCGCCTACCCCCCCCCCCCACACACACACACAAAATAGTGTGTGACAATCAAGCCTAAGCAGTACACGTATACAGCAGCAGAGCAGCGGCAAGAGCTAGCAAGCAGCAGTGGTTCCAGAGGTATATCCTCCGACCGCATGCATCTCATCGCTCCTTCAGGTATCTGCTAGCAGTGTTTCTGCAGTCCCAAGGGCATGTGAAGGGCATGGTGCTTGATGCCTTCGTGACGGGCGCCCGCTGAATGTGCGCAGCGTGTGCGACAGGGTTTGGCCAGGATGATCAATGAAGGGCGCTGCCAGCCCTGCCCAGCATAGTTGAACCACAACAAAGCATCCTATCTCCAGGTCATACGGAGTCAAGGGGTCGAAAGGCTCTCAGCGCATGGCCCCCAGAGCTCAACTGTGTCTAAGGCAGCAAGGAAGGGCACGACCAGCACAGCGGCTAGAATTGCGCGCCAAAGGGCAGGGCAGGGCGTACACCAAACAGCCGCGCTCACTCATGGTGGTGCAGGAGGCAGCAAAGTGAAGGCTGTCCTGTTATGACGGCGCATGCAAGAAGGATGACCAAGGCTGATCAAGGGCGACGCACCATAACACTCATCTCTTGTCATCATGCAGTGTTGATGACCGGCATGGCGGTACCACACAGCCGATCAAAACACACGCAAGAAGTGCCGTTGCCATCATCACGCATACAAACACTGCACGGCCCCACGGAAAGCACACTGCATGGCCCCACGGGAACCATACACTCCTATACGGTACACGCATAATCATAGCTGTTCGTAGGACAATACACTGCACATGCTACAGATGCGCAACGTGCATGATCCAGCTTCAGACTCGTCCCGCGCGTGCAGGTGTGTTGACGGCAAGGCAGTGGGATGACTGCTTCTGTAGTCATCCACTGCAACTGACATAAAAGGTGTCGCTTGCACCCACAGCGCCGATACCATAGTCAAAATCCTGCACCAATCCGAAGCACTCGGGCATGATGAAACTCAAACAGGCAGGCCCTCCTTGCCTACAAATACGCATTGGTCCGTATTCAGCGAGCGAGCCTACACGCCTGTTTGCAGGCCCGCCGGACGCAACCATGACTAAGCGCACAAGGCGGCTTGCATGCTATGCCAAACAGGCGTCGACTTCAATGTCCTGCAGGTGCGGGACGGACCGCAAGCCTGCAGCAAGCACGGCTCGCACACCTTGACGGTCGAAGAGCTGGATGCGGCGCAGCCCGGTGCGGTGCGGTGCGTCCCGCAGCGCCTGCAACAGCTGCTGGGCGTCATGATCAGAGAATTGGTTGTCATGCAGAGTCAGCACCTTGAGGGATGGCAGCGCCGAGCTTGACCGCAGCAAGTCGCCCAGGGCCGATATGCTAGCGCCAGCGACAGAGTTGCCGCACTCGACGCTGAGGTGGATCAGGGCCGATATGCTGGTGCTGACCCGGCCGGAGCGGCCGCAGTTGATGTCGAGGTGGCTCAGGCGAGAGAGGTGCCGGGTTGTGGACAGCAGCGCGCACACCTGCTGCACGTCGTCGCTTCTCAGGCCAATCACTTGCAGCCGTGTCAGGCCACACGCTGACGGGTTGGAGAGCAGTGCGCTCACCACACTGCACAAAATTGAGGAAGGGGCCCCTCCAAAGGGCTCAATCGCAAAGTGTTCAAGTGCGCGCAAGCTTGTGCGTGATGTATCAGCAAACAGCTCAGCCAGCTGGGAAGCAGCGCCATAGCCCATGTGACAACCTCGCAGCAACAGTGTTTGCAAGCCCTGCATGTGCCGGGCTGCTAGTACTGACATCAGCGTTGCTGCCACTGGCTCGGTGACGTAGTTGCTGCCCAAATCCAACGTGCGCAGTCCGCTGAGGCCGGAAGCAGCCGTGAGAGCCGCCAGAGCGCTTGATGTGACGGTCTCGGAGCCCTGAGCGCATACACTAGGCAGCCGCAGCTCTGTCAGGTCGTGCAGGTGCGTGGCGTGCTGCAGCATCCCCGCCACACCCGCTGCCAACCTGGGCACGCCTTCACTCACAGCTGGCAGGCCCAGCTTGGTCAGGCGCAGGTGTGAGGCTTCACGCAGCGTGTCCACCAGCCGCATAATGCACTTGACAGAATGGTTGTCAGTATCGTAGAAGCGAAGTTCCTTCAGGCCGGACAGCCGTGTGTGTGCCAACAACTCGCACAGGTCCAGCAGCGTGGACGCGTCCCAGTTGACGCTAGAAAGGACTAAACTGGTGAGCGAGGATGCCACGTGCGGCATACGGAGCACTGTAAGCACAGTCAATGCGCTTACTACAGCTCCATTCACATCCACGCGCTGAATGGAATGCAGGTGCGTGGCGTGAAAGAGGGACACTACGAGGGACCGCCAGCCGCCACGTGGAACTGTAAAGTCCATCACATTCAGGTGCTGCAGGTTGGCCAGGTGCGGGGAGCTGAGCAGGATGCGGCCAAGCTCTGCCATGCCTGCAGCTTTCAGCTGGGCATTGCTGAGGTCCAGGTGAGTGAGGTTTGAGAGGAAGGCGCATTTGAGACCCTGAATACGCATGAGCGCACGACGCTTGACGCGGATGCTGGCAACGCCAGGGCCGAGGTTTTCAGCACAAACATCAGAGTCCTCGTCATCGTCCGAATCCTCCCAGCCAGAGGCGCCTTTCAACGGGCATCTGTTGGCTGAATACCGCAGCGTGCGCAGGCTCGCCAGGTGTGTGCTGGAGGGTGCCAGCAGCGCTGACCACGCAGCATCAACAACGCCGCCTGTCTTCGTTAGCATGCCAACCATGTCCACGTGCAGGCAGGTAAGTCCCCGAAGATGCGTTGACTGGCGCACGCAGTCCAACGCAGCCGCCATGGTGGCGGCGTCTGTATGGTAGCCGCTCAGCTTGATGGCGGTGAGATGGGAAAAACATGCCGGGAGCGGCTGGCCGGGACCGTACGGCCAGGCTAGGCCAACCCAGCGGCTGCGCAGTGCGTTGACACCGTGCGAGTAGCAGTCGCGCAAGCGCTTGCACGCCAGCCTTGCGACCCTGTGCACGTTGTGGCGGACAAGGATGAGCTCCAGCACGCTGTCAGGCAAGCGCTCCAGCTGGCACACAACCTCCTGAACACTCTGGTCCGCCATGGACACAGAGTGATCGACACGGCTGAATCACACTGATCTTATCCAGCCAACAGCCTGCAGTGAAGCATGCAGCAGCAAGAGGAGGCGGCAGGACTATGGCAGATGGCAGTTGAGGCAGGGGGTGGGAGGGGCAGGCGGACGTGCAAAAACCATCATCATCGCTAGTGCGCCGACAGGCCCAAACACCATCAACATATCAGGCTTGTTGAGACTTGAGAATACTCAAGAGTTTACTGGTGAAACTGCTGGCTGCTGGCTGAGCTCCTATAAGCAGAGCAACTTATCCCAGATCAGTGTGTCGAGAACTGTGTCGAGTCAGTTCATCGCATCTGCCCGAAGCGCTGTCAAGCGTGGCTGTCTCCCTCACCAGTCAACAGGCTGCAGCAAGGCCTATGACAGTTGAGCTGGCACACAGTTGGGTCTATCGAAACCACCAATGCTAACACACCAAATGCGCTGAGCCAGACTGCCAGCATTCGAGTGCAAGGTCAAACAAACACCGCACAGGGACGACATGGCCACAGCCGCAACATGTGTTCCTTATTGAAACATGCACGGGCACAAGCCTAAGGCTCCACACGCGCGTGTGAACTTTTACTCCTGCCCATGCACGTGTCGCGCGGCCAGACAGCCTGATAGCGAGGTTTGGCCTTGCTTATGTGCTCTTACAACGCCATGAAGGAAGAGCTAGACACCAACACGGTTTCATTGGGCTCCACAGGCATACATAACAGTTGTCGATCCACACTGTACCCGCCGCACCATCCATCACCTGCCAACGCGCCACCCTGTTGCAAGTGTGTGCGCTGCTCCGACATCGAAAGTGCTGCATAGGATGCATAGGACGGCTCTCCAATAATTACTCGCATACCTGTTTCAGGTGTGCTATCGTCGCACTGGCGCTGCGTTGCCGCCCCTCCTGCTACTCCTGCGGTGCCATTACGTCGCGGACACTGGCGGTGGCCAGGACCAGCTAACCAGGGACTTGAACTTGACGGGCTAGGGAACTGTTCAGTACACTCCTCAGTTAAGGCACCACACGGTACGGTGATGCCTCTTGTCAGTGGGTAAGTGGGCTAGTTAACGGGCTATCCTTTGCGGTGATCGAAGGAGAGAGTTTGCAGCAGATTTATACAATACGGCACAGTGGTGCAAGATAAGCGCAAAATAACAGCCCCCGCTGGGTGTGATTGCACCGTGATGCAAGGCCGTGAGGAGCGCCACATGCAGCACCGCAAGTATTCCGATGTGGTGACCACATCCACAACCACATGAGCATGTGCGTGTGTGAATGCAGGCAGATACCATAATGTGAATGCAGGCAGATACCATAATGTGAATGCAGGCAGATACCATAATGTGAATGCAGGCAGATACCATAATGTGCCCGCAGCCCATACTTAACACGTGAGGCATTACAGCCCTGGCACACAGCACGCAAGAATAGCCTCACCCGCTCCCAGAAGCAAGTTACCATGCTGCCGAGCAGGCATGCTAGCTGTGCAATACAAGCAGAGTGCATGCATGCATGGGGACTGCATGCAGGGTAGGCAGGCATCCATTTGCGAGCTACGCATGACTGAGGCGGTGCATGAAGCGCATGAAGCATTTATGAAGCCCATTTGGTACGCTGTATGTGCCCATGCTAATGTGTCCTAACTTGGCTTAACGCGTTCAGTGACTGTTGTTGCCTGTTTGCTTGACTCGCATCTGCGAGAGTCTTCTGTCCTCATCTGTGGGGAGTGTCGGCCTCGGCTAGAAAGCTCCTAATGTAAAAAAAATCTAAATCGAAATCTGTGTGTAGGCGCTGGTAGGCGTGCGGAGTACCCTACGTGACATGATGCCTTGTTGCGCTGATGGCGGCATACGCATTCGATTGGCGCTCTGCACTGTGCCGGCCTGTAGGCGTGAACCTTCAGGGGGGCCTGCAGGCTGATGGCAAACAGCAAGGCAACTGGGCAACATACACGAGCAGCAGCATGCAGCGTGCGCTCACAGGGCGGGGAACACAGAAGGGCACATACGTAACATGTTATGACTTCCGCACCAAACATGCACCACCAGCAGGCTGTGTCACGTGACTGTGTTGCCATGGCGGATGTTCAACGCACACTGCTCAGCAGGCGCTATTGCTGCAGTGTGTCGTGCACCGCGGCAGTAGTCCAACCCGGTGCATGCATGACACGCCTCGTCACACCGCCAGCTGCTTTCAAACAGCTGGCATTCACTTCCAGCAGCTGCAGCAACGTGTGTTCTACAATGTTACGTTTGAGCCCGTGCTGATGGGGTAGCGGTATGCAACAGCACCAACAGCCATGCATACCACTTGCTAGCGAGGCATGCAAGCAGCTGACACGGCTGACGCCAGCAATGCATCCGAGTGGCGCCCGGGTGTGTCTGTATCCTCCTCATGTACAACTTCACCACTTGGCAGTCGCGAGGCCAACACGCTTTCAGTGCATAACTAGCGCAACCTGCGCAGCCAAGCCGCACGCATGGCAGCACGGACGGCTGCAACCAGCGCAGCAGCGAGCGTTGTGCGGCACGGGCGGGGCAGGGCTAGCAGGGCGAAAGGTCCCCGCTCGCTCACCACGGTGCATGCACAGGAAGCCAAGCGAACGCTGCCCAGGCTTGACGGATCATGCACGATTACTAAGGCTCGACAGGGGCGACACGCCGAAAAGCAGGTCTTCACGTTGTGGTTACCACAGACCGGGCCCCAGAGCCAGACACATACCCCTGTTCCCTGGGAAATGCACTTAGTTATGCTACTGGATAGCATGATGCTGCTTCGGTGTGTGTGATCTGAAATTGGGTTGGATGTAAGTCATGCGTTTACGTGATACGGCGTGTCCGGGCAAGTAGGTGGACGGGAAGGCGATGTGTTAGCCTCTTCGGCAGTCATTCGCTACGGCAACAAGACAGGTGTCGCACACACCTAAAAACGCATCATTAGCCATTATCCCATCATACACTACCGGTAATTACACAAGCATGGTTCAACGTGGAGAGGCAGCCCCGCCCTGCCTTGTACATCGGAAATGCACCTTGTGCAGTCACACCGAGTGGGCCAACAGGCCTGACTGCAGGCCTGCCAAACGCAACAACGTTTGCGCACAACGGCATGCATGCACGCAGGCTACTCGAAGAAGGCGATGTCAATGTCAATATCCTGTACGTGCGGAACGGCCTGGAAGCCTGCAGCCAGCACGTCTCGCACATTTCGCTCAGTTTCATTCCTGAGATCAAAGAGCAGGATGCGGCGCAGCCCGCTGCGGTGTGGTGAGTCCAGCAGCGCCTGCATCAGCTGGTGGGCGTCGTTGTCGGTGGCTGAGTTGAACTGCAAAGACAACACCTGGAGGGACGGCAGCGCCGAGCTGGACCGCAGCATAGTACCCAGGGCCGATATGCCAACGCTGACACCTGAGCCGCTAAACGTGATGTCTAGGCGGTTGAGGCGAGAGAGGTGTAGGGCGGTGGACAGCAGCGAGCACATCTGCTGCATGCTCTCCTCCGTCGCACCCAGCAGCTGCAGCCGGGTGAGACCACACAGTGCCGGATTGGAGACGAGTGCGCATGCCACACGGCACGCTGCTGCCGCGGTATCCTCGACGTAAGTGGGCCTGCATCCAATCGCAACATGCTGAAGTGCGCGCAGGCTGGTGCGTGATGCGTCACCGAGCAGCTCAACCAGCCGAGAAGCAGCGCAATCGTCTAGATGACAACCTCGCAACAGCAGATGTTGTAAGCCCCACATGTGCCGGGCTGCCATCAACGATGTCAGCGCTGCTGCCACTGGCTCACTGATGCGGTTCTCACCCTTGATATCCAATGTGCGCAGTCCGCTGAGGCTGGTGGCGGCTGCCAGTGCCGCCAAAATAGTGGGTGAGGTTGATTCTGAGAAATGGCGCACTTGAAGCAGACGCAGCTCCGTCAGGCCGTGCAGGTGCGAGGCGTGCTGCAGCATTCCCGCCACACGCACGGCAAGCCCAGGCATGTCCTCCGTCACAGCCGGCAGACCCAGCTTGGTCAGGCGCAGGTGCGGGGCGTCAGCGAGCGTTTCCACCAGCCGTATGATGCACTTGGCAGGGCAGATGCCGTCACCATCGACGAAGTGAAGATTTTGCAGGCCGGACAACCGCGTGTGTGCCAAAGCTGTGCATGCGTCCGATAGCGTGGATGCCTCCCAGCGCAAGCGCAAAAGGACCAAACTCGTGAGCGAGGCTGCCAGGTGCGCCACACTGAGCAGACAGGGCATAGCTGACGCGCCCAACACACCCCTATCCGCATCCAGGGCCTGAATGGAGCGCAGGTGCGTGGCTTGACTGAGGGACGCTACCAGGGACTGCCCAACGCCACGCTCAACCGGATTGTGCGTCAAGTTCAGGTGCTGAAGGTTGGCCAGGTGCGGCGAGCTGAGCAGGATGCGGCCGAGCTCTGTCATGCCTGAAGCTTCCAGCTTGGCATTGCTCAGGTCCAGGTGCGTGAGGTTTGAGAGGAACGCGCTTCTCAGACCCTGAATGCGCATGAGCGCACGACGGTTGACGCGGACGCTGTCATGTCCACTGCCATCATCCGACCTCTCCCAGTCAGAGATACCGAACTCGCCTCTGTTGGCCGAATACCGCAGCGTGCGCAGGCTCGCCAGGTGTGTGCTGGAGGGCGCCAGCAGGGTTGACCACGCAGCATCGACAAGGTCGCCAGGCCTGCTCAGCATGCCGAAGAGGTCTACATGCAGGCAGGTAAGCCCGCGCAGATGCGTTGAGAGGCGCACGCAATACAACGCAGCAGCCATGGTGGCGGCGTCTGCATGGTCGCCAGTCAGCATGATGGAATTGAGGCGGGGAAACCAGGGTGGGAGCGGCTGGCTGGGACCGTACGGCCAGGCTAGGCCCCTCCCATGTCCACCCCAGCGGCTGCGCAGTGCAGTGACGCCGTGTGAGTAGCAGTCGCGCCAGCGCTTGCACACTAGCCTCGCGGCCCTGTGCACGCGGTGGGGGGCAAGGATGAGCTCCAGCACGCTGTCCGGCAAGCGCTCCGGCTGGCACACGGCATCCTCATCGCTCATGCCTGCCTTGAGCAAGCAGGAATGATTAGTGCTGGGGACTGACTATGTGCTTGGGTGCTGCTGCCTGCCCAGCTCAGCGCTTTAGTCATGGCCGTGCTGTGTCGGCGGTGGTCACCCCAGGAGCGTTACGCATGGCTTATCCAATATAGCTTATTGGTAATGTAGGTGTGCACTGCTGTTGTCTGAGCCTTGGCCCAACCGCCCTGAACCTGCCAAGCAAGGGTGCAACGGACAGGCCTTGGCCATTCTGTCAGGTCATGTTGCGCTCCAAGTCTGCTTATTGCAAGGTATAAAAGCCCATGGCATGTGCCATATGCTACAGGCTACAACAGTGTCTCAGCGCCCCTGTGTATCAGGCCTCCCCCTGCACCGCGTCCAGGACCTGCTGACAACATGCCACCCAAGCAAGCGCGTCCCGTACGCTACTGCCGAAGCAAGTGAGCTCACAAGCAAGAGCTCTTGTACCTGTTGCCGGCGTGCTATCGTCGCACTGGCGGACGTTGGTGCCCCCGCCTGCGCTGTGCTGATGCCACCTGCCACAAGACCACCGCCTGCTCCACAAAGCGAGACTTGAACTTGACGGGCTAGGGAACTGTTCAGAAAACAGCAACAATCAAAATGCTAGCTTGGTGTGACGTTTGCGTGTACGTTACTTGACGGGCTAGATTACAGTTGAGGTGCCTGCAATTGGGAACCTGTCGATCAGAATCAGAAAGCGGCCAGTGCACCGCCAGTGCAGGTTAAGCGCTGTGCAAGGTGCGGTGACACCTGGACAGTGGTGCTCTGTACCACTGACCCACCCATCACCTATGGCACAGTATGCCTTGAAGCGTGATGCGTGGCCTCCAGGGGCGCTACATGCAGTACTGCTCTAAAGCTGCATGACGAC
>BDDA01000456.1:55492-76965 GCA_001662385.1 Chlamydomonas asymmetrica | reverse complement strand
CCCCCCCCCCCCCTTTCCAAGGCCCCACGCACACTGACCACCTCACACCAGACCAGAGTTGCCAGTAGCTCCGCAATCAAACCCGCTTCTCCCAAGTACCACGTCGCCACCGTTGCTGCCGGCACCTCATGATCCCCTGCAACAGCCACCACCGGCTGGAAGCAGTACAGCAGGCAGCAGCGGGGCAGGTAGCGGTAGCGGGACAGGTAGCGGCGGCGGCGGGTAATCAATGCCGGTCAAACTGCAGTATCGTTGCATCAATCCTGGACGCATTAGGCGTATGCCACTTCTTGCATTCACACCAAGACCTGGAATCCCTCCCTCCCTCTGTCAGCGCCTTGTCAGCGCCTTGTCAGCTGGGTCGATGGATGTCCTGCAGTACAAGTGTACTGCGCATGCGTGTCGTGGGACCCGCTCCAACACGCCCAGCTGTTGGCCATGTGTCCCGTGGGGTTTGGCACGCACAAGCCAGGCAGCTGCTCTGGGCTGCTGCGATTTGTCACCCCCCGCCTTTAAGCTTTAAGGCTCCACAACATTGAAAGCCCAGCATCACCACATGCGGACGCCAGCATGGCGCACACACAGATTCCGCCCAGGCACCATGGCGCACCTGCCATGACCCTGGCTGAGGCAGGTGGTAGGTAGCACAGGACGATGCAATACATGGCACGCCGTGTTACACTGATTATGGAGGCATATGTATTAAAATTGGCACAGGACATGCAGGCGGGCTGAAGACTGATGGCAGACCACATTGCAGCTAGGCAGCCGAGGCCAACAGCATGCAGCGCGCGTTCACAGGGCGGGGAGCATGCAGGGGGCAGGGAGCCGCTTGCGAATTACGACAGTGCACAGCCGCACCATACAGAACCAGCAAGCGGCGCTGTGTTGACATGGCGGCCGTTCAGCGATACACCTCAGCACCGCCGGCCACCGTAGACCGTCCAAGCAGCGGGGATGCAGTGGTTGCGGCAGCACCAACCACCGTGCATGCCATTTGCTAGCAAGGCCTGGCAAGCATCTGACACGGCCAACGCCAGCAACGCACAACGAAGGGCCTCAGAAAGCCTGAAAATGTAGTCAAAAACAAAGCCATCCTGTGCACCCAAGCGGGCGGCTGTTTATTTGTAAGGTGTGCAGGTTCAGACAAGCGCTTTGCACACCTGCAACACCGCCGCCCGAGTAGTGTCCGTATCCGTGATCTTGAGAAACCACCCACACCAACAGTGCACGCATAAATGGACCCTCCAGCGCTGCGCTTGTGGTGGCCAACGATGCACACAAACGACATGGTCTACAGGCATGTAGCAAGCGTGCACAGGTAATAAGCCATGCAAGGAAGGACGCAACCAGCACAACAGCCAAGTTGGACGGAAGGGCCGCAGGGCATATGCGAAGCATTGGGCCCATGCTGGCTGGCCACGTGCTGGCTGGCTGAGGAAAACAACCACAGCATGCAACACCCGGCTCGCTCATCCCGGAGCGAAGGGCTGCGCATGTGTGGAAGCTCAATAGCTCATGCAGTCATGCGAGAAACCCAAGCCTGAACGAGGGCAACACTTGCCTTGCTAACTGCAAACATTGAAACATGACAACCACAGCTGGCCGCATAACCCTACACACATGCCAGTTAGCTGGGAAACACGAACACCGTCATGACAACAATGCTCATGGCGTATGACAGCATGCGATTTGGCTTAACGCATGCGGTTCCTTGGTGGTGTCTAGGTATGGCAGGCAGCCAGGAAGGTGAATTACTGTGTTGGTATGTAGTGTGGTGCATGCTGTTGGTAGTCATGCACCACACACCACACTGACACAAGAGGCACCGTCCGTCCACATCTATCAAGCATTCACTGTGCATGGCAAAAACATGGGTTACACGCGGAGAGGTAGCCGGCCCCGGCCTATAAGACACATTCTGCCGTCATCCACCAAGCGAGCTTACAGGCCGGCCTCCAGGCCTGCCATACGCAACAACGTCCAAGCCCACAAGGCATGCATGCATGCCACATATAATTGCAAAAACGGCTACACGCGGAGAGGCAGCCCCTCTCTGCCTTGAATACACATTGTTACGCAATCCATTGATCAAGCGAGCCTGCATGCTTGCTGCAGGCCTGCAGACGCAACAACAATCAAATGAAGTAGGCATGAAGCCATGCACGCACGCTACGCGAAGGTGGCGCCTAATAGGATGTCCTGCAGGTGTGGGACGACCCGGAAGCCTGAGGCCAGCACATTTCGGGCCGCAAAATCGTCGAGCAGGATGCGGCGCAGCCCGGTGCGGTGCGGTGAGTCCTCCAGCGCCTGCAGCAGCTGGTGGGCGACATCGTCGGTGCTAGAGTTGTTATACAGAGTCAGCACTTGGAGGGATGGCAGCGCTGAGCTGGACCGCAGTGCGTCGCCCAGGGCCGATATTCCAGCGCTGGCCTGGCTGCGTATGATGTCAAGGCGGATGAGGCGAGAGAGGTCCCGGGCGGTGGACAGCAGCGAGCTCACCCGCTGCATGCCATTCTTCTTCAGACCAAGCATCTGCAGCCGTGTGAGACCACACAGTGCCGGGTTGGAGATGAGAGCGCACACCACACGTCGCGTTCGCGAGTTGGCGGCCTCTTTTTCAAAGGTGAAGTACCCAATTGAAATATGCTGGAGTGCGCACAGGCTGGTGCATGATGCATCAGCGAACAGCTCAACCAGCCGGGAAGCAGCGCCATCGTCTAGCTGACAACCTAGCAACAGCAGATTTTGTATGCCCTGCATGTCCTGGGCTGCAAGTAACGACGTCAGCGCTGCCGCCACTGGCTCGGTGATGCGGTTCTCGTAAAAATCCAGCGTGCGGAGTCTGCTGAGGCTGGTTGCGGCCGCCAGTGCTGCCACAGCGCTTGATGTGACCGATTCATAGCCATTAAAGGTCCCTGCAAGCAGGCGCAGCTCTGTCAGGCCGTGCAGGTGCGAGGCGTGTTGCAGCATCCCCGCCACACGCGTGTCCAGCCCAGGAATGTCGTTGTCCACTGTTGGCAGGTGCAGCTTGGTCAGGCGCAGATGCGGGGCGTCACACAGCGTTTCCACCAGCCGTATGACGCACTCGGCAGAGCACGTACGGTCAGTGTCCAAAAAGTAAAACTCCTGCAGGCTGGACAACCTTGTGTGTGCCATCGCCGTGCACAATTCCAGTAGCGTGGATGTGTCCCAGTCTGAGGCTGATAAGACCAAACGGGTGAGCGACGATGCAAGGTGCGGCACGCTAAGCAGATGCAGCATGGCTGAGGTGCACGTCTCATTGCGCGTCACGTTTAGGTGCCTCCGTTTGGCCAGGTCCCTCATCGCGCTTCCAGTCATGTCCAAGCGTTGAATGGAGCGCAGGTGTGTGGCCTGCGTGAGGGATGCTACAAAGGACTGCCAGCCGCCACGCTCAGCTTCGTTGTAAGTCAAGTCCAGGTGCTGCAGGTTGGCCAGGTGCGGCGAGCTGAGCAGGATGCAGCCGAGCTCTGCCATGCCTGCGTCTTGCAGTCTGGCATTGCTCAGGTCCAGGTGCGTAAGGTTTGACAGGAAGGCGCTTCTCAGACCCTCAATACGCATGAGCACACCAGGATCGACGTCAAGGCTGTCATAGCTGTCGTCACTGCCATAATCATCAGGTTCCCACCAATCGGGTTCGCCATCCCAATTGTCGATAGTGGAAAACCGCAACACACGTAGGCTCGCCAGGTGTGTGCTGGAGGGCGCTAGCAGCGCTGACCACGCGGCATCAACAAGGCAAGCGTCTACTTCCAGGCGGCACATATCCACATGCAGGCAGGTAAGCCGGCGCAGGTGCGTCGAGTGGCGCACGCAACCCAACGCAGCCGCCACGGTGGCAGCGTCTGCGTGATGACCGGCCAGCTTGATGGCTGTGAGGCGGGAAAACCATGGCGGGAGCGGCTGGTTTGGGCCGTACGGCCAGCCTAGGCCCATCCCTGGTCCACACCAGCGGCTGCACAATGTAGTGACACCATGTGAGTAGCAGTCGCGCCAGCGCTTGCACACCAGCCTTGCGGCCCTGTGCACGCGGTGTGGTGCAAGGATCAGCTCCAGCACGCTGTCTGGCAAGCGCTCTGGCTGGCACACGGCGTTTGGAAAGCCCAGATCTGCCATGAAAAGGCTGCGTGGGGCTGATGGTGTGTGGGGTGACTGCTGTTTGCTGGCTGAGCTTCTGCAAAGCACATACAGCGGCTCAAGTCATCAACGTGTCGTGTCGGCACAGGACAGCTCAGCTGTGGCTGTTCCCGTCCCTGTCCCACAGCCTGCAAAGCAGCATGCAGCAGCGAGAGGCGGCACGGGGACTATAACAAACGAGCTTGCAACGTGATGGGGGCAAGCGGATGTGTAACCCAGGCCACGTACGCTTGACTGCATTTCATTGCCTGCTCCCATCGCATGCACAAATGGCTGCCACACGACGCCATCAACCAACAGGCCGTATGTACACATGTGCACTGTGTTTGCCCGTCTCCGTATGCAGACCCCACGGCTGAACTACCAGCTGGCTACCTCAACACCAGCCTGCACATGCGGTATATGTGTCATCAATACACAGGGATCAATTCGCAGCCGAGAACGGCCACCCGTGTGCCTACTTTGTGCCACACAAATTGAGGCCCAGAGTTTGATGCTATAGCCAGCAGAAACACAACAGAGGGCCAGCCTGCTGACTGGATCCGCACGCGTGCGGGGCAGTCAATTCAAACGCCTTCACCCCGGTCCGAACGCTATGCATGTCAGGGCTGGCATGGCCTTATGCAAGCTCTCGAGGAGCAGAAGAAAGTGGCAAACACAGCACCGGTTGATCAGGACGCTACAGACGTGCACTACAGCTCTCAATCTGGGCCCAAACACGCTGAACAAGAGCACCCGCGTGCGCACCTGACGACAACGATCTGCAGATGACGTCGCAAATCACGTCTCAGTCAATGAGCTCCAAGCCTGCGCACAGCAAACCCCAAAGCGCCCTTAGCAGTGAACAATACCACAGCGTCAGCAGTGTCTCGGTGCCCCATTGTGTGAGGCGCTGGCCAGGCCCAACAACACGCTGCTCCTTTGCTAGCGCAATTCGACTCATACCTGCCACCACAAGCAGTGCCTACAAGCAAGCTTACAAGCAAGCATACAAGCACTTGCTCGCGTACCTGTTGCTGGCGTGCTAGTGGTGCCCTGCGTACACTCCTGCGCTGCAACGACGATGCCAGCCAGCCAACACCGCCACCAGAACCACAAGGTGCGGCTTCAAGGGCTAGATAGTGCAAGTCCGTTCAGAAATGCCTCAACGAAAATGCCAGCACAGCAACACGGTGCGCGCCGTTGAGCTCAAGAGAGCTGCCGCGTGACTGCAAAGCTCATCGACTTAAAACGAGAGCAAGTTACATTCAGAACCGTATGGACTTGCACACCAGGGCCTAGTACAGGCAAGAGTTTGCAGGATTGTAAAGTAAAGTAAAGTATCTACACGGGTGGACCACCGCGTAAAATTGAGGATTGCAGTGATGCTTGGCAACCTGATAATGTCTGGCATTTTGCCCGGCCGCCCCAGCGTGTGACCCTCGCATCATGTGTAGTTGTGTACTGCCACCCACAACTGTTGTACGTGGCAGTACACATTCTGCATCTGAGCTTCATGTCACAATGCTGTTCTTGCGTGAGTGGCGCCACACGCAGCGCTGCAGGCACCGCCCCAACGTGACAATAACAAGAAGAACAGCAGAGAACAGGCAAGTAAAGTATTGCAGCACCCCACCATGAGACCATGAGGCAAGGAGGTAGGGGCCCCGGGGTGCAGGAGCAGTGTGACCCATGCGAATCAACGCATCCAGTCACACTCAGCAGATCATTCCACGCACGGAGGCAGTATGCCATCCCCCCCTTCATTTTAGTACCCCGCAGCATCAAAACCACCAGTATCACCACATGCAGGATGCCAGCGTGACACATGCACAATTTTACCACATGCACTATGCCACCGCCGCTACCGCCGCTGCAGGCACTTCATGACCCTCTCCCACTAGCCGTAGATGAGCATGCAGCCAAAACCAAAGGCAACGCAGCTTGCAAGCAAGCAGGTGTGAACAATGCGAGCGGCATGCAGGCTTTGATCCGCTGCATCCGTATTTATCTGCATGTTCAACATGCCACACATATGCGATGCCACTGCCCGCGCGCTGTGATTCTGAGCGGCCACCCACACTAGTGTGCATGTATAAATGCACTGCCCAGCACGTGAACATGGAACTTACAGCTGTGCGCATCCAGTGAGCATTGATGTCGCCCTGCGGTCTTGGGTGTGTGTGGCTCGGAAGCACCGCAATTTGCTCACAATGCATGCAGTGTGGCTCATCATGCGCATGCAGCTCCTTGTGTCCATGTAGGTAGGTAGGGGCACGGCAAGGCGATGACGACATCAGGCCAGGTTGTGACCTGATACTTCACTACTAACTGACATGAACAGGTGTTGCTCGCACCCAAAACAGAGTCAATAATAAATTCATTATGATCCTTCACGGATCGTTAGTCATTTGGGCATGAGGGGGCGCAAACAGGATGCGAGGCAGCCCCTCTTATGCGAGGCAGCCCCTTTAATTAAATATGCGTTGCGTACGCAGTCATCCATCGAGCGAGCCTACATGCTTGCCTGCACGCCTGCCAGACGCAGCTACGACCAGGCGCACAAGGCATGCACGCATGCATGTTACTCGAAGGTGAAGTCGATTTCCACATCCTGTAGGTGCGGGACGGACCGTAAGCCTGCAGCCAGCACGTCTCGCACAGATTCACGCCGAAGTTCGTACAGCAGTATGCGCTGCAGCCCGATGCGGTGCGGTGAGTCCCGCAGTGCCTGCAGCAGCCGGTGGGCGTCATTGGTGGTAAAATCCGTGTGCTGCAACGCCAACACCTGAAGCGATGGCAGCGCTGAGCTGAACCGCAACACACCACCCAGGGCGAGTATGCCAGCGCTGACATTGGAGCCGCTGAACGTGACGTCGAGGCGGCTGAGGCGAGAGAGGTGCCGGGCGGTGGAAAGCAGCATGCACACCTGCTGCACGCCAGGCTGTGCCAAACCATGCACTTCCAGCTGTATTAGACCACACAGTGCCGGATTGGAGACAAGTGCGCACACCACACTGCATGTTCTTGAGGAGGCGAACTCTCCATAGTAGGGCCTGCACCCAATCGCAACATGCTGAAGTGCGCGCAGGCTGGTGAGTGATGGGCCTTTCAACAAGTGCACCAGCTGGGATGCAGCGCCATCGCATATATCACAACCTCTTAACAGCAGGCGTTGCAGGCCTCGCATGTGCCGGGCTCCCAATAATGATGTCAGCGCTGCTGCCACTGGCTCGGTGATGCAGTTGCTGCCCAAATCCAGCGTGCGCAGTCCGCTGAGGCCGGTAGCGGCCGCCAGCGCCGCCAAAGAGGCGCATGTGACGGTGCCAGAGCCCTGGAAGCGCTCTGAAAGCAGACGCAACTCTGTCAGACCATGCAGGTGCGAGGCATGCTGCAGCATCCCCGCCACACATGTGGCCAGCCCGGGCACGTCCTCTGCCACAGCCGGCAGGCCCAGCTTGGTCAGGCGCAGGTGTGGGGATTCACGCAGCGTTTCCACCAGCGGTGCAGCGCTCTTGGCAGGACAGTAGCGGTGAGCTTGTGCGAAGTATAGTTCCCGCAGACCGGACAACCGTGTGTGTGCCAACGCGGCACACAGGTCCAATAGCGTTGATGTGTTCCAGTCTATGCCGGCCAGGACCAAAGCGGTGAGCGAGGATGCCAGGTGAGGCATGCGGAGCACATGGAGCGTAATTGAGGCGCAATCCCTATTGTATGTCAAGTCCAGGCGCTGAAGGTTGGCCAGGTGCGGCGACCTCAGCAGAGTGCGGCGCAGTTCTGCCATGTCTGCGACGTCCAGGTCGGCATTGCTGAGGTCCAGGTGTGTAAGCTTCGAGAGGAAGGCGCTGCTCAGCCATTGAATGCGCATGTGCGCACGACGGTTGACACGGACGCTGTCATGCTGCCTGTCAGCGCCACTGCTGCTGCCGTCAACGTCGGGGTCATCTTCACTGCCATCGTCCGAGAACTGCCAACCGCAGATGTTTTCGAAATCGCCTCTGTCCGCTGAATATTGCAGCGTGCGCAGGCTCGCCAGGTGTGTGCTGGAGGGCGCCAGCAGCGCTGACCACGCAGCATCAACAAGGTCGCCAGGCTTTCCCCGCATGCCAAGCATATCCACATGCAGGCAGGTAAGCCCCTGCACGTGCGTTGACTGGCGCACGCAGTCCAACGCAGCCGCCATGATGGCAGCGTCTGCATGGTACCCGCTCAGCTTGATGCCAGTGAGGTGGGAAAACCAGGGCGGGAGCGGCTGGCATTGACTATAAGGCCATGCCAAGCACAGCCCTGGTCCACACCAGCGGGTGCGCAGTGCAGTAACACCATGCGAGTAGCAGTCGCGCCAGCGCTTGCACGCCAGCCTCGCGGCCCTGTGCACGCGGTGGGGGGCGAGGATGAGCTCCAGCACGCTGTCCGGCAAACGCTCCGGCTGGCACACGGCCGCCTCATCGCTCGTGTCTGCCATAGACACAGCAGGCTGATGCTGCGTGTGCCAGTCTACAGGCTGAGCTCCTATTCTGCTAGCACAGCGGTTCCAGTCCTTATCGAGTCATGTCGTGTGAGCACTCGCAGGTGGCTGCTCCCGCCAGCGGAGCCCTCAACGCCTGCAGTGCAGCAGGCAGCAGTGAGAAGCAGCAGCAGCACACTGGCAGTTGATGGGTGCATGCGCGTGCGAAACAGAGCCCATGTACGCTTGATGACGGCATTCTGCGCCGCGATGTGTGCTGGCGGGATGGTTGCCACACGGCACACGCCATCAACCATGCAATCGTGCACCACCCACGCCATCGACCGTCAACGATGCACAGGGCTAGATCTAGGAGTGCGGAGTGCACTATGCAACGACCTGTCACCCTATGCAGGCCAGAGGCTGAACACATCATTTTGATGGCCACCGCGCCAACATGCTAGCCGGCACGCGCAGTAGTGACGACACGATACAGCGATACATACCCCAGTGCTTCCCACTTCAGGTCATGCAAAGTGAGGTCCGTCGTACGACGCTACAGCAATTGAATCCGAACAGAGGGCCAGCCTGTTGACGGGCAGACCCAGTGTGTTCGTGCGGGCTGTCGGCGGGCTGTCTGCTCCAACCGCTGCGTGTCAAGGCTGGCCTTGTGCAAGGTGCAGAAGAATGTGGCAATCACAGCCTTGGTTGAAGGCAATGCCACAGGCGTACCCCACAGTTGTCAGCCTGGTCCTCGGCTCGGCCGTCCTGAACGTGACGAGTGCGCACCTGACAGCAGGCAACGGAGGATGTCGTGATGTCGTTATCTGATGAGCTCCAAGCCTGCACACAGCAAAACGCACAACGCTCACGCCAGTTAAGTTCTGTGTACCCTATGCTGTGATACGCAACAGCGGTGTCTCGGTGCCCCATCGTGTGAGGCGCCAAGCTTTACCTACAACACGCTCCTTCTCTAGGGCGTCACTTATGCCTGAAGCTGAGGTCACGAGTGATGCCTACCAAGTAAATTTAACAAGCACTTGCGCGCGTACCTGTTGCTGGCGTGCTACCGCTGCACTGGCGTGCGTTGGTGCACGCTGCGACACCATGCAGCAACGTCCACTGGCACTGGTGCCAGGTGCGGCTTCGAACTTTTAAGGGATAGATATGAATCCGTTCAGAACATGCCTCAGCCAAGGTGCCAGGCACTGTCAGCACGGCACGGCAGTGCAGATGGTGTATGCGGTGAGCTGGCACAGACACGTTTGAGAGCAAGTCCGAGTCACATCAGAACCGTATGGACCTGCATGCCAGGGCCTACTGCAGACAAACGCGTGCAGGGTGACACCTGGTAACCTGGGAAACCGCATGATCACCTGACTGACTAGGCTGAGTGGCTGACACACTTGTTGTACTTTGCAGTACAAGCTGCGCTGAAGCTTCATGCATGCAAGGCCGTACGTACGTACGAGCCGTAAGTGGCGCCACATGCAGCGCTGCGCATGTCAACGTGAAAATGAACCACATTAACAGCAGCAGTGTGCGACTGTGCGTGATGGCAGACGGACCCATGCCAACAACGCATCCAGGCAATCCAGTCATACACAGTTCTCCATAGTGCTGCTGGGGCTATGAATGCACTGTACACACGGGGGCATTTGTTTATGGTGGGCTCTCAGTTTCAGCATCAGCCTTGCCACCTATCCAACGATTACACGCACACTCAGCAGGTCGCTCCACACGCGGAAGCGGCCTTTCCCGCATTCATCAGCTGCATGGCACCGCAGCATTGAATCCACCAGCATCACTACATGCGGGACGCCAGTGTGGCGCATACACATACAGTTGTACCCTGGCATTACGCCGCCACTGCTGCTGGTGTTTCGTTACCCGCTCCCACAGATGGCCACAGATGAAAATGCCAAAGCCAAAGGCAAAGCAGATTGCAAGAAAGCAGGTGTGAACAATGCAAGCAGCATGCAGCTGTTGATCCGCTGCATCCATATTCACATGCTCAACACGTCACAGACCTACCATGCCACTGCCCGAGCGCTGACCCTGTCCGTGATTCTGAGCTGCCATCCACAGCGAGGTGAACGCGTAAATGGACCCTCCAGCGGTGCACACTCGAAGTACGCCAACTGCAATTTGCTCCCGGTGTCTTAGGTATATGCAATCGTTGGCTCATCAGGCACATGCGGCTGTGCGCGTGTGCCTAGGTTAGGTAGGTAGGGGGACGGCAAGGCAGGCAGGGAGAGCACCAGGTTGGGTTGTACACTTGTACTTCACTGCAACCAGCACTACAACTGACATGCATAAACACGTGTTGCTCGCACCCAAAACTACACTGATAATCTTGATCCTTCACGAATGGTTAGTCATTTGGGCACATATGAGGAGGCGCAAACAGGCGGCGAGGCAGCGCCTCCTGCCATGAAAAGACCTATTCGTCATCCATTGAGTGCGCCTACATGCCTGCCTCTAGGCCTTCCAGCAGGTGCAGCAACGCCTACGTGCCTGCCTCTAGGCCTTCCAGCAGGTGCAGCAACGACCAGGTAGGTGCACAACGGCATGCATGCAGCTCAATTCTCAGCATGCGGAAATTCATGTGGCCATCTGGTGTAGTCAATTTCCACATCCTGCAAGTGCGGGACGGACTGGAAGCCTACAGCCATGGCATCTCGAGCAGATACAGATTCAAGATCATAGAGCAGTACACGCTGCAGCCCGATGCGGTGCGGTGATTCCCGCAGCGCCTGCAGCAGCTGGTGGGCGTCATTGTCTGAGAAATACGCATGCTGCAGCATCAGCACCTGGAGGGATGGCAGGGCCGAGCTGGACCGCAGCACATCGCCCAGGGCAAATACGCCAGCGCTAACATCGGAGCCGCTACACGTGATGTCTAAGCGGTTGAGGCGAGAGAGGTGCCTGGCGGTGGACAGCAGCGTGCACACCTGTTGCACGTCAGGCTGTGCCAAACCAAGCACTTCCAGCCGGGTGAGACCATGCACTGCCAGATTGGGGACGAGTGCGCATGCCACACGGCCCGTTGTTGAGCAGTGGGTCGCTTCACCATTTGACGTGTACCCAATCGCAACATGCTGAAGTGCGCGCAAGCTGGTGCGTGATGTGTCAGCGAACAGCTCAACCAGACGCCGGGATGCAGGGCCATCGTCTATGTGACAACCTCGCAGCAGCAGCGTCTGCAGGCCCAGCATGTGTGGGGCCGCGAGTGCCGACGCAAGCGTTGCTGCCACAGGCTCGCTGATGCAGTTGCTGCCCAAATCCAATGTGTGCAGTCCGCTGAGGCCGGTAGCGGCCGCCAAGGCTGCCAAAGAGACGGACGTGACGGTTCCAGAGCCCTGGAAGCGCGCTGAAAGCAGACGCAGCTCCGTTAAGCCGTGCAGGTGCGAGGTGTGTTGCAGCATCCCCGCCACACGCGTGTCCAGCCCGGGCACATGCTCCGTCAGAGACGGCAGACCCAGCTTGGTCAGGCGCAGGTGTTGGGCGTCACGCAGCGTTTGCAGCAGCGGCGCAACACTCTCGGGAGGAAAGTGGCTGTATTGATGATTTGCAAAGCAAAATTCCCGCAGGCTGGAGAAGCGTGTGTGTGCCAGTGCCGTGCACAGGTCCGACAGCGATGACGCGTCCCAGCCTGAGCCTGAAAGGACCAAACTTGTGAGTGAGGATACCAGGTGCGGCACGCGGAGCAGATACAACATAGTTGAGGCGCTCTCCTCATTGTATGACAAATCCACGCGCTGCAGGTTAGTCAGGTGCGGCGAGCTGAGCAGGATGCGGCGAAGTTCTGCCATGCCTGTGGCGTCCAGATCGCTCAGGTCCAAGTGTGTCAGGTTGGAGAGGAAGGCGCTTCCCAGACCCTGAACACGCATGAGCGCACGACGGTGGGCACCAACGCTGTCATGCTGGCTGTTATCGGCACTGCCATCGCCAGCATCATCAGCAAAGTCACTGGCACGGTTGTATTCGCTCCTGTTGTCGAGGCTGCTTCTGTCATCTTCTGCTTCAGTGTCATCGTCCCAGAACTCACTGACATCGGTGGAGAACTCCCAACCAAGCGTGTGATCAAAGCTGCCTCTGTACGCTGAATATTGCAGCGTGCGCAGGCTCGCCAGGTGTGTGCTGGAGGGCGCCAGCATCGCTGCGTCAACGAGAGCGCCAGGCTTGCGCCACATGCCATACAAATCCACATGCAGGCAGGTAAGCCTGCGCAGATGCGTCGAGTGGCGCACGCAATCTAGTGCAGCCGCCATGGTGGCAGCGTCAGCGTGGTAGCCGCTCAGCCTGATGGTAGAGAGGCGGAAAAACCAGGGCGGGAGCGGCTGGCTGGGACCGTACGGCCAGGCTAGGTCCATCCCTGGCCCACCCCAACAGCTGCGCAGCGCAGTGACACTGTGCGAGTAGCAGCCGCGCCAGCGCTTGCACACCAGCCTTGCGGCCCTGTGCACGCGGTGGGGGGCGAGGATGAGCTCCAGCACGCTGTCCGGCAAACGCTCTGGCTGGCACACGGCCTTTGAATTGCCCAGGTCCGCCATGGACAGGACAGGCTGGCTGGTACTGGTTATATATTAGTGTGTAAGCTGAGGTGGCTAAGCTAACATGTATCCAGCACAGCGTCTCAAGTCATGATCATGTCGCGTCGGCGCTGGTCCGCCCAGAAGCAGCTAAGCGTGGCTGAGTTTGTGGCTGCTCCCCTCAGCGACTCAAAGTCGAAGCCTGCAGGGCAGCACAGCGCAGCGAGAGGAGGCAGCAGCACCACGGCAAGTGAACTTGCAACACAATGGGGCAGGCGGATGCGAAACCGAGGTCGTGGCACATACGCTTCATGGCGATGTGTGCTGGCGGGATATTGGCGGGATACGACGGAGATGCACGCTTCACGGCTACCCCGGTGCTGCCTAATCAGGTCACGTAAATTGCGGTCCACAGCTTGTGCTACAGCCAGCAAAACCCCCATGCAGAGGGCCAGCCTGCGGACTGGCAGAGCCAGTGCGTGCATGCGCAGTCAACGGTGCTCAGAACGCTGCTCATCAGGGCTGGCCTTATGCAAGCTGCCGAGGAAAGGTGCAAAAGTGTACACCTGAGCCTCAGTTGAACACGCGTACACTACACTTGTCGATGGTCTGGCCCAAGCGCACCTCACGGCAGGCAACGGTCTGCAGGTGATGCCGCAACTGATGAGCTCCAAGCCTGTGCACAGCAGAACGCAAAACGCCCTCAACAGTGAACTACCGAACACCCTATGCTACAGGTGACGGCAGTGTCTTGGTGCCACATTGTGGTAGGTAGGCGCAGGGGAGGCCTAACAACACGCTGCTCCTCCGCTAGCATGTGACGGATACCTGACGCCACCGGGCACTGAGTGATGCCTACTGAAACGGACTTACAAGCACTTGCTCGCGTACCTGTTGCCGTCGTGCTACCGGCGCTCTGGCGTACCCTCCTGCGCTGCGACGACGATGCAGGCAACGCCAACCAACACCACCACCGCACCCACAAGGTGTGACTTCAAGGGCTAGATCGTTGTAGTCCGCTCAGAACACGCCTCAGCCAAGGTGCCAGCAAAGCATGGCGATGTAGACAGTGTGTGCGGTTGAGCTTGCTGTGTGACTGCAAGGACGTGGTGTTGTGTGTGTGACTCGACAGCGAGCAACATCAGAACCGTATGGACCTGCACGCTAAGGCCCAGTGCAGGCATAATCGTGCAGGGTGTGGTGCGGTGACAAACTGACAACCTGGGAAACGATTGGCATTACCGATCGCCTGACTGACCAAACTGCTGTATTGGGCAGTACAGTGGTGCGTCTGAAGCTTCAAGGGCAATGTTGTACGTGCCGCGAGATGCGCCACATGCAGCCCTGCATGCGCCACCCTTTGTGAAAGCAACAGGGACAGGGGCATTGTTCATGATGGCAGACGGACCCGATGCCAATAAACGCGTCCAGTCAGCAGGTCAGCCTACACGCGGGAGCGGCATGCCTTACCCCTTGAGCGTCCCCCCAGGCATCATGTCGCCACCGCTGCTGCCGCCACCTCATGACCCGCTGCAGCAGCCACCACTGGCTCAACACAGTAGCGCCTGCACGCCGCTGTGGGGCAGATGGGTGCAGCGGTAGCGGCATCCCGGCAGCGCGGTGACCTGTCCAGTACAGTACACACCTCCCTGGTGTGTTTGGATTGTTTACTTCCTGTGGCACCATGCAGTATGCTTTGCAGCATGCGTGCAGTGTGCATGTGTACACACCTCCCTAGTGTGGGTGGGCGCTGGCAGCCGGCCGGAGTACCGCCGGAAGCGTGCCTGACATGCTGCGTGTTGCGCTGATGGAGGCATACGCATCGCCGCCTAGGCCAGCACAGCGCCGGCCTGCAGGGACTGTCCTACTAGTCCTGCCCAGGCGGGCCAGCAGCATGCGGCGGGTGCTACGTGTACTCACAGGGCGGGTGGGGGGCATGTAACAGTTTACGGCTTACGCACAGCCTACGCACCACCACGCAGGTGGCGAGTGGCGACTGTGCGGTCGCCGCGGCCGTTCAGAGCATTTGAATGCGCTAACCAGTAGTTGTGACTGGCAAGCAATCGCTCGGTTCACGCGGTCACTGCAACCAAAGTGCATCGGGCCAGCGATCAGGAGTTTCCCGTGCCTGGGGCGAGTGACAACAGTGCATGCGTGGGCGTGCGAGTTGACTGGGGGAGGCGTGTGAAGCGGAAACACACACTGATAGCCTGCTTCCGCTGTGCTTGCGTGTGCATGTGGGGGAGGCGCGATTGGAGAGCCTGGATCCAAGTAACCTGTTGCCGCCTCGCCAGCTCGATTCAACGTATGTCACCGTTGCTGTGCACGAGTCCAGCTCAGCTGGGTTCCTTCCATAATGGAATGGGCTCGTATGTGTGTGTGAAGGTAAGGTAGGTGCGGTGTGCAGTGCGCGGCCAGTACGAGGGGGATGTATGTGTGCGCAAGGATTAATGTGTGTGCATGTGTATTCTGAAGCGAGACGTGTGCAAGTGCACATCTGCAGTCGGGGTTGTTGGGCTTAGGCGCTGTACTGGACAGGGTGGGGGATGAAACGCGGCCTGTTCACGGCCAGTACCTACTTCCACCCGTGCGCTGGTGTATGCAATTATGCACAACCCAAGCAAGTGGGGGTGGTGGGCTTCGTGCATTCCTGTGCGGCCTCCAATTGTAGCGTTGGCGACGAGCAACGAGCGCAGTGCCGCCGAGTTCCGTGTGGGCAACCGCCGCTATGCAAGGGCCATAAGGAAGGTGATCCTTGAAAGAATATTAGCTTTCTTCTCTATGTTATAACACGCGAGTCAGACATCGCGCTGGTTTCGAGTGCAAACCGAGCAGTGCCCATGACTGTTCTGCAGTGGCTTGCTGCGCAGTTGCGCAAAACAAGGTTATATACAACTTAATGAGCAAGTTATATGCATACCCACGTGTGTTGCTAATCGCCAAAGTTGTCTGCACGGTCAAGCGGGCGACGCGCAATCCTGCTGTCGCTTCTCGCCGAGTGGTCACAAAGGACTGAGCAGGGCTTGCAGGATACCCAATACTATGAGGAGCGGTCAACAAATGAAGTTGGGGAAACGTGCTTCTTTGACCGTGTTTCTGTCCAGGTCTGTTGCGCGCTGCACTCATTACCTAAGCGCAGCCAGTGGGAGAGCCAGACCGCAAGCTTGAACGGGGA
This sequence comes from Chlamydomonas asymmetrica, assembly GCA_001662385.1. Classification (NCBI taxonomy): domain Eukaryota; kingdom Viridiplantae; phylum Chlorophyta; class Chlorophyceae; order Chlamydomonadales; family Chlamydomonadaceae; genus Chlamydomonas; species Chlamydomonas asymmetrica. Next base: position 60,671 of record BDDA01000456.1, on the reverse strand, counting down.
ATACTGCTTATATAGGGTTGTGGCTGCTTTATTATGCACCCACAGGGGGTCAGCACCGGTCCCGGCGCGGGGGGTAAAGCAAAAATCCACCTGTACTAGCTCGTCCCATGCATTTGTACCGCTTCTGAGGCTGCAAGGGGCCAAAGGCGGGTCGCGCCGGGCGGCACAGTCACGCCTCCTGACGCTTAGTAGACCCTCCAGGTTCTTGCAAAGAAGTTTTGTGGCAAAGGCCAGACCTGAGCACGGCCTCCTGGCTGCGGTTGACCTTATTCTCCGTTCTTGGCTGTACGCACACAGTTCGAGCCGAGTTGACCTTGCTGCTTGCCCCCTTTTGGCCTGGTCAACGGCTTTTAAGCCTTCACAACACGTACTCTTGAAGGAAAGCAGCTGCAGGGCAGCCCAACAGCCTTGGGTACCTCTTCCGGCTGTTCAAAGCGCCCCGACAACCTCGCCTGCATCGGCGTACTACATGCGAGGCGAATAAGATGGGGAACAAGGGCAGCCATGGTTAAGCAGGACCTGGTGGACCGCGGGAACTCTCAGAAGACTGCCTGGGCCAGGCCAACCACTGCAGCACATGGCAGTGTAGTGTCTGTTGCGCCGTGACTGCACCGCTTGCGTTACTGGTCGCGCAGCACCAGCCAGCTGAGGCGTTCGAATGGCTACCCCTGAGCAAAAAGCCAAGGAGGACGCAGTATTGGAGCGTGCAACCAACATCAAGGTGTGTACCACAAACAAGCCTGCATATATGCAGCTAGGGGTGCAGGATCGGCACCCTTTGCGGTCCCGTGGGCTGGCAGCAGATCTTTCAGCGCATGTGCCAGGCGGGGGAGGGGAACGCTTGCGGCAGCCCCACAACCTTGCTCCACCCATGCACTCTCACACAACCTGACAGCGCCCTGCCTGGCTGTGGCACCTTCATGCGCGTTGGCTGCTTCCCTCACCGCCCCACGCGGTTTCGCGTTCCGCGCATCGCGCCGCGGCAATCGCGCTCGCGGGTCGCACTCCGTGCAGCCCCCGAAAGCCTCACTCTGCACGTGACAGCATTCCTATCTCATCCACAGGCACGCTGCACCACCCTCAATTCCGGAATCCTATCTCGCCTGCGCTTTCCCCCACCCACAGCGTCCTACCGTCGCCTTGGGAAAGTGCACACACACACACCATCCCTCACACACACGCTTGTACTTCTGCTTGGTGTATGTCCAATCGAGGACAGGCGTGTGTGCAGCAGTTGGAAAATCATTGCACTGGAAACTTGCCAGGTTGCCACATTTGTGCGTGGCGTGCATGTGTGCGTGGTGCGGCAGGCGCAATGGAAGGGGCTGGTGGCGGGCTTCCACTTCCCTGCAGAGGAGCCCACGCGCAATGCGTGCCACTGGGACTACCTGCTCCGGGAGGCGGCCTGGCTGGCGCATGATGTCATGCAGGTGCGCGCATGCGCGACGGCGGCGGCATCACGCGGCAGCATCCGATCGCGGGCCCCGGCGCAGCGCGTGCGCATGCGTGCATGTGGCGGTGGCGTACACCCCCGCATGGCCGCCTGCGCCACGCCTGCACCCCACTGCACTGCCATATGTTCAGATCGTGGGTTGCGCAAGCGTCCAGCACGCCAGCGGTACATGGGAGGGTCTCGCGCCTGCGAGCTGCGGCCTGTGCCGGAACCGGCTTGCATGCACACAGAGGGATTTGCTTCTCTCCAGCCTGGGCAGCATGTACAACGCAGAACGCTGTATGATGGCAAGGCAGGACCGCAGCTGTTTTTTGGTCTGATAATAGTAAGCCTCTACTGATGCTGGTGATGCATCACTACTTGCAAGGAAATGGCTCATTCTCATGACACCGCCCAACAGCGCTTGCTGCTACCCTGCTACTGCTGCTGATGCCTGGAATTGGCAAGGACTGGCCGCACCGCCGCTGCCGCTGCTGCCGCTGCCACGCGGCGCCTGCTGCAATCCGCCTTTTCCCCAACTGCTGCGTGCTGCTTGGCCCCCGCACCGTTCCGCCTCGTCTGTGCATCGTATTGTGTACATCTTGCACTTGGTGCAGGAGCGGCTGTGGAAGCAGGCCGCCGCGTATCGATTAGCGCACGAGGCGGCCAAGTTTGACCGCAAGCGCTTGCGCGCCACGCCGGGGCCGGCGGCGAGCGCGATGAAGCAGGAGGCCAAGGAGCGCGGCGGGCAGTACATCGGGCCAGGTCAGTACTGGGCGGGCAGTGCATTCGGGCTTGGCAGCGGTGCCCTAGCCTGTAACCGTTCCCGTCCGAAAAACAAAATCGGGCCAGGTCAGTACGGGGCGGGCGGTACATCTGGCCAGGTCAGTACTTGGTGGACAGTACTTCGGGCCAGGTCAGAACCAGGCGGGCAGTAGTTTAGGTGAAATGAGGATCAGGCGATGGGTAACTCCACGCACAATGCCCGCACTGCGCACCGCCCCAAATCGTCGCTGCCCCAACTCCTTGCTGCTCACTGCACAACTCATCACTTCCTCCTCGCACCGCGCCCTCCTGACTCCTCACCCCTCACCACACACCCCTCGCGCACCTCGATCCCCACTCCCCACTCCCCACCGCCCCCTCTAGACAAGCAAGCGCGCGGGCTTCAAGCTTTGGTGGGGCTCTGTGGGCCTGGATGCAAGCTTCTTCAGGGCAGGGGGCGCACACGCGATGGCTCTTGCGGTTCCAACTCACATCACCAATGATGTGTACCTACGTTCTGCGCAGGCGACGAACCGCATGCGCCCGCCACCCCCGAGCGTCGCGACCGCATCTCGCTGGACCTCCCCGCGCCGCCCGGCGTGCCGCTGACCTTCCTCTCGCCCGAGGCGCTCATGGAGGCGGTGGTAGCGCAGCTGGAGGAGGAGGACGTGATGCGACTCACCGCAGCAGCCGAGGGCGCCACCACGTACGAGGCGGCCTACGAGGCGGCGGCGCACGCACGCACGCCCGGCGGAAAGGTGCGAGGGGGGGAGGACGGACTGCATGTGGTTAGCCCTAGCACATGTGCTGCTGGCAGGACCTTTGTACCATATGTCAGCATTGGCGCATACGGCAGTAACTGGACCATGGGGTGCGACCTGCAGCGCGCTGTGCTGCGTGCTGCGTGTCGTGCTGTGGTGGTGGGGGGTTGGGGTTGGGAAGGATTGTTCGTCCTTGAACGGCTCTGTGTGTCCTTTTGAGCTTGTTTGCATGCGTAGATGCTGCTGCAGTCAGTGCATGCATCCTCCCATTCACCGTATACCGGTAAGCGCAACAGGGTTTTCTGAGTGTGTGGGAGGTCTAAGACGTGCCTGCCTGTGCCTCGCCCTGACTGTGCCCAGGCTGGTTCTGAGGAGGACGACGTGCCTCTGGGCAAGAAGCTGGGCGTGAAGAAGGGTGCGTTCAAGGTCAAGAGCGTGCTGCTGCAGGGAGGCGCGGAGGCAGCCGCAGACACAGACTCCCAGGTACGTACGGGACCTAGCGGGGCTGCCGACATAGACAATCATGGTATGAATGCGTTGCATCGCGGGGGCCCCCTGCTTGCTGGTGTCCCAAAGCGGGACAGTTTTGGTGGTCCGGGGCAGGGAGGAAGGCTGGGATTTATGAGCGTGTGCATATGGTCATTTGGCAGGAAGGTGTGAGACGGCGCAGACGGGGCACCACCTCGTGGGCGGTCGTTGGTGCTGCGGACTCGTCAGCCTATCAGTCTAACAACCCTACAATCCTGAAACCCCCAACCTTAAAGCCTTCATCCTAAGCCCTGCACTCACCGTACTGTGGCCTCGCAGGGCGAGCTGAGCCCGGCGTTGCTGACGGGCCGCGCGAGCGCCGCCGCCGCCGCGCAGCGCCGCATCAGCGCCGGCCCCGCCGGCATGCTGCCCGGGCGCGCCTCGGGGCTGGGCCCGCCCGGCTCCATGAGCGCAGGCGGCGACGACGACCCCAACGCGCCGCCCGGCAAGCGCAAGCGCAAGGCGCGCGAGTTTGACGACGACGAATACATGGGCGCAGCGGCAAAGGTGCGTTGGTGCCCTCCCCTCCTTTACGCCCCATCCAGCAAAATCTAGCATAAGCACTGGCAAAGGCAAAGCGCCCAGCCATGTGTACGCTGTACACGTGCGTGTGTATCAGCTGGCTGGTGCATGGGTGCATGGGTGCATGGGTGCATGCTTGCACATAATTGATGGGGATGCGTATGAGCACGCATGTGTACCGTATGACAACTGCTCTGTGAGGGAAACAGGGTTGCGTGAGGCCAACGAATGCAAAGGCGATCAATCAATCCTGCTGCCATGCCCTGTCGCATGCTTCATACCAACCTGGCCATGCATGCTGCATCACTGCCTGTGTGCTGCACTGCCGCTGTCGCCACACGATAGCAATGGGTGTACCCGTCATTGTATTTTCACTGTTGCAGACCCAGACGCAGAAGACCAAGACGGGCGTGGGCATGCTGCCGGGCGCAGCGTCCGTGGATGCCAAGGGCAAGAAGCTCAAGTCGCCCATGAAGGTGAGCGCAGTGGAGTGAGCGGGCTCGGCCGTCACATCCGGTCAGGTTTAGTGCTGAGCACGCAACATCGCGGCGCGACATCACACGTACGCGCGAGCCCCCCGAGCGCTAGCTAATGGATCAGCTCCTCATGCAGTTGACCACCACCGTGTCTCTGAGGGTCACTGGGGGGGTCACTGGGGGTCACTAGGGGGGTCACTGGGGGTCTCTGGGGGTCACTGGGCTGACCAAGACGTGACAACACACCAATGCGTAGATATGACGCCCCTCCTTGCGGGCAGCAAACCACCAACTCCTCCGCATGTGCACAGCGAGACGTGTTGTGAAACTGCAAAGCTTGCAAGACGATTTTGCACGCCAAGGGTTGCTGCATGCACTACTTCCACTGCGCACGGCGGCCTTGCTGCTGTGACTTATCGTGTGCGTGCGCTTGTGTCGCTGCAGGGCCCCCCGGGCGCTGGTGGGCTGGCACGAGCGGACAGTGGGTTGGCCGCTAAGGGCGCGCCGGGGCTCAAGGGGCAGTTCGGCGCAGCGGCAGGGCGGCCTACCGCTCAGACCAGCGACGCACTGCGCGGGCTGCGCTGGGACCAGACCGACGACCAGGTACTGGTGGCTCCGTCCGTGCCGTGCTGCGACGACACATTGGTCACCGCCTGTAATACAGCACAGCATAGTGCAGTACAGTGCAGAACGCT
>BDDA01000456.1:33541-49394 GCA_001662385.1 Chlamydomonas asymmetrica | reverse complement strand
TGTGCCGTACCCCCCCCCCCCCCGTGCACTCGCTCTCACTCCAACCACACGTCCACCTGCACGACCACACGCGTCACTTTGTTTAAACGTTAACTGACTAAGCTGCGTGTAACCGCATCACCAACATCGCCACCACCGCACGCTGCACGCACCTTGCCAGTTTCCACACAGCAGCCTGCTGTGCCCAATGCCACCTTGCATCATTACCTGGGACGCGGATCTGAAAGCGGCGGGGTGCTGGCGCACTGGTGAGCTTGCCCATTCCGCACACATGTTCATGCCATACACACGCTCTACACTGGGGGTGTGGCGCACCTAGGTGTATCGAACAGGGCAGCAGGCGTGTTTGAGCCCTTTACGGTCCTGGGTAGTCCGGTACTCGGAAAAGACCTGCGCCTAAGCCTCTGCCTGCAGGAAGCCGAATGGCGTATTGCATCGTATGCACGCGCCCTGCACCTGACCTGAGTCCAGGTGCACGCCTGCTGTGCGTCCATCTGTGCGCAGTGGGTGTGGGTGGGTGCACACCGTTTTGTGTGCATGAGCGAGGCAGGTGTGCGGTACGCTGTCGCGGGTGCTGTTCCAATCAATCACGGGGCGGCCAGGCGTTATGCTGGGGAGGATATGGTATCGTGGCATCGCTGTGTGTGCAACATGCGGTGTGATCATGCACCACATGCTTGCCGGTCACTGTCCAGGTGTCGCATGTGCAACACGCAGTCACGATTAATGCTGTTGTTAGTACCGTATGGAAAGGCACAGCGTTACCGTCATCCGAAGGTGCCACAATGTAAACACCAGTGCCTGATTGCTGCCGCCGCCGAAAAGGAGGGCCGCACCTTCAAGGACTGGGCGGGCGTGGCGGCAGAGATGCATGCCGCCATCACGGCTGAGGGCAAGGTGTACAGCGAGGAGGAGGCGCTGTCGGTGTATGACCGCCACATCACCAAGCCGGCGGTGTGAACACCTCACCGAGTCATCCATGTGTTGCATGCGGGCTCGCACATGAGAATGCGTAGCGCCTGTCAGCTTCAGCAGCATACAGCGCAAGGCTGTGTGCGGCAACAGCAGATTGGACTGGCCTGGCAAGTGGCAGGCATACATGGGTGTGGCGCGCGTGTGTGTACATAGGCATTTCCATACTGCGCCAAACACCCCCATCGTTGCTTGCAAGCCCAAGCGGAGCTAGGTACATAACGCTCTGCATACCTACCATTTACGTGTGTACTACTGGTACATGAAGTGTGGCAGGGGCGGCAATGCCTAGGTTTGTGATCCTGACCTGGCCTCCATCTCGGTTCCCATCTGGGGGGAGCATTGATGGGCCGTTCGGCCGACACCACTCCTGATGTATCATAACATGTTGCATAGGACGCAGCATGTCCTGCTGATTGAGCAAGTCTCGACCCTGCCCTCCTGTGTGTGCACTGTGATTGAGGGGGCAGTACATGTGCACTCTGCGGTCCACCCCAGCAATGGGTGCCTGCCAGCATAAGGGCAATGCGTTGTCGTCGCCTTGGCGCAAATACAACACAGCTGACGCCGTTTTCGTCCCATCCTTGCGCCTTGCAGTCCGCCCTGCATTTGGCATTTGAGTGCTGACCGTCAGCCGAGCACAGAATGATGCGGTAATGCCTCACATGCTTATACGTTTTGACCTGACTGCTGACGGGGCGGACTGTGTTCTTAACCAGGCATGGGGCTGCAGTTCACATCGCAGGGGTCCAGGACCGCTTGACCTCACACGTCGATTAGCCAACACTGTAAATCGATGCTATGTTTTCTAGCCGTCTGCACCTGCCTGATATTGACACCTTCATCTGCAGTTTGCCTGGAACGAGTAGCGAGCAACGCTGACGTCTGCCGCATGCATTGACCATGTGTCCCCCAGTCCCACATCACAATTGCGCTGATTGTGCTGGCTTACTACGGGCACTACACTTGTACGGCTGCTGCTGCCAGTGACGTAGTCTCGGTTCCGCTGTTTGTGAGGCACGCACCCACAGCGCATCCAGAATCCATGACCTGACAACCCGTTGCCCCGTTGCAGTGCATGCATCACTGCATGCGGACACCGTCAGAGCTGTATGAGCAGGCTTGCAAGGACATGCACTTGCATCAGGCACATGCCGGCGAGCTATGGGTGCGCTAGCACTACTGCATACGTTGGGCTCACCCTGCTGTGCGGAGAAGCATAGCGTTGCACGGAACTCCGCCCAACACCACCGCTGCCTTCACACTGTGTTAACCTAGGGCGGAAGGGGCTCGTCCAGGGCACGATAAAGCCGAAGCGGCAGCGCAGCGCGGCGATGCATGCTGTGATTGCTGTTACAGGGTTGTTGCTGTTTGACGACCGTAGAATGAGCTGCCGCCTAGAAGAAGTACAGACAGTAACACCTGGATAACACCGGTCTGTAAAAACGTATGCATGGCACTTGGCAAATCCGCAATGCCACAACCTGAATGGTGTCCGTACCCGTGACCTGGAGCAGGCACCCACACCCCCATGTGCAAGTGCAAATGGACCCTCCAACTGTGCGCACATGAATAGCAACGACATGGCTTTAAGGTATTGGCTTGGCATCGTGACTGCGGTGCGAGTAGCAACAAGAGCGGGCAAGTAGGAAGTGCAGAAATGAATGGTCGTGGCGTGCAAACGCGTGAATCATAATGTCCAATGCATCCCATACCTCGTTCAGGCCTATACCAGCAGTGCTGCTGCATTATCCCCAAGGCTATGATGGCGCATGATGCCCTCATGACGAGTGGCGGGTGGATGAATGGGCACAGCGTGTGCGACAGGGCCTGCGCAAAACAAGGGCCCCATCAGCGCCACCCCCCTGCGTTGAATCACATTAAACACCTCTCTCTCTGATCCCCGGTCTGGCAGTCACTGGGGGGTCAAAAGTCTCTCAGTGCATGACACCCAGTCACCCACATCCAAGCCGCACGCATGCCAGCAAAGATGCCCGTAACCAGCGTAAGAGCCACCGAGAGCGCAGCATATGCGAGGCCTCACGTCTGCTCATCACGGTGCATGTAGGAGTCAGCCGAGGGAAGGCCATCCTAACATTAAAATGAAAGCAGATTTCTCAAGGTTGATCACGGGTGACAGGTCAAAATGCTGATCATGTTTTTATTTGTGGCATACAGATATACCGCATGTTACCACGGACTGACCCAACACTCAAAGGCATGACAGCTGTGTGCTGGTGAAATACACGCATAGCTATGCCAACCTAGGTTCACGTGGCTCCGTGTGTCCGGGTAGGTAGGTAGGGGGATGCTTAGACGGTCAACATCCACTATGCTAACAGTGCAGTAACATAACAGGCGCCGCCCACATCTGGTTCTGCGTCGTTAGTAACTAACTGATCATCCCCTGGGGCATGGTCGAACGCGGTCAAACAGTCTCTCGGCGCCTGTGATGCATCTTCCTTTTGACAGTTACGCTATCCATCGAGCCGCCTGCATGCCTGCCTGCAGCCCCGCCAAGCGAGCGAGGCATGCTGGTAGGCTACTCAAACATGTTGTCGCACTCAATATCCTGCAGGTGTGGGACGGACTGGAAGCCTGCAGCCAGCTCATATAGTCGATATGAGCTATGATCATCGCCATGCCTGATCAGGATGCGGCGCAGCCCGGTGCGGTGCGGTGATTCCCGCAGCGCCTGCAGCAGCTGGTGGGCGACATTGCATTCCAACGATCGGTGGGAAAGCGTCAGCACCTGGAGGGATGGCAGCGCTGAGCACGACCGCAACGCGTTCCCCAGGGCCGATATGCCAGTAGTGGCCTGGTCAGTGAGACCGTGCGCGATGTCTAGGCGGATGAGGTGAGAGAGGTGCCGGGCGGTGGACAGCAGCGTGCACACCTGCCGCATGCCTTCCTCCTTCAAACCAATCAATTCCAGGTGTGTAAGACCACACAGTGCCGGGTTGGAGACGAGCGCACATGCCACTTGGCGCGGAGCGCCGTCAGTGGCCCCATTTTCATCAGCAGCATAATGATGGAAGTACCCAACCGCAACATGCTGAAGGGCACGCAGGCTGGTGCGTGACGTGTCACCGAAGAGCTCAACAAGCCGGGAAGCAGCGCCATCGTCTAGCCGGCAATATGGCATCAGCAGAGTTTGTACGCCCCGCATGTGCTGGGTTGCGAGCATCAACGATAGCGCCGCTGCCACCGGCTCGGTGATACGGGTGTACCCCAAATCCAACGTGCGCAGTCCGCTGAGGCCGGTAGCGGCTGCCAGTGCCATCAAAGCAGCCGATGTGATTTCGCTCCCCTCGCATTCCACTGAAAGCAGACGCAACGCCGTCAGGCCATGCAGGTGTGAGGCGTGCTGCAGCATCCCCGCCACACACGCGGCGACCCTGGGGGAGTCCTCTGCCACAGCCGGCAGGCCCAGGTTGGTCAGGCGCAGGTGCGAGGCTTTACGCAGCGTTTCCGCCAGCCGTGCCATGCAATCAGCAGGCAGATGCTCCCACTCGTCGATAAATGTAAAGAAAAGCTCCCTCAGGCCAGACAAGCGTGTGTGCGCCAGCACCGCGCACAAGTCCGATAGCGTTGATGCGTCCCAGTCTGCGTCTAGGAGAACCAAACTGGTAAGAGAGGCTGCCAGGTGCGGCATGCGGAGCAGATGGAGCACAGCTGAGGCGCTCTCCACATTATCGTTCACATTCAAGCGCTGAATGGAGCGCAGGTGCATGGCTTGCATGAGGGACGCCAGGAGGGACTGCCAGCCGCGGCGCATGACGGAGTTACACGTCAAGTCCAGGTGCTGCAGGTTGGCCAGGTGCGGCGAGCTGAGCAGGATACGGCCGAGCTCTGCCATGCCGGCAGCTTTCAGCTTGGTATCGTTCAGGTCCAGGTACGTGAGGTTTGAGAGGTAGGTGCTTCTCAGACCCTGAATACGCATGCGGACGCGCGCGTCGACACCGACACTGCTGTGGCTGTCAGTGCCACTGCCGTTGTCATCAGAGCCACTGGTATGGCCGTTACCTCCGCTGTCTATGCCACCGCCATCATCATGGTCAGCGCCACTGTCACTCTCACTCTCATCGTCACTCTCATCGTCACTGCTATTGTCCGGCCCAATTAACACGCCTCTGTATGTTGAATACCGCAGCGTGCGCAGGCTCGCCAGGTGTGTGCTGGAGGGCGCCAGCAGCGCTGACCACGCAGCATCAACAAGTTCGCCAGGCTTGCATATCATGCCAAGCAGGTCCACATGCAGGCAGGTAAGCCCGCGCAGATGTGTCGACCGGCGTAAGCAATCCAACGCGGCCGCTATGGTGGCAGCGTCCGCATGTTCGCCGCTCAGCTTGACGGCAGCTAGGCGGGAAAACCAGGGCGGGAGCGGCTGGCTTGGACCGTACGGCCAGGCTTGGCCCCTCCCACGTCCATTCAAGCGGCTGCGCAGTGCAGTGACACTGTACGAATAGCAGTCGCGCCAGCGCTTGCACACCAGCCTTGCGGCCCTGTGCACGCGGTGGGGTGTGAGGATGAGCTCCAGCACGCTGTCCGGCAAGCGCTCCGGCTGGCACACAGGCTTTAGAAGACCCTGGTCTGCCATGGGACTGAGAGCAGGTTGCGGAGCTGGATGGCACTGAGTGAGTTGAGCTGGCCAGCTGGGGGGCGGGGGGGGGAGCCTGCTTCCTGCCGGTTGAGCTCCTGCCCAGCACCGCGCCTTTACGCCATCATCGTGCGATGTCACCGCTGGTCCGCCCAGGAGCAGCCACGTGTGCGCACTGGCCCACAGCCTGCAGCGCAGCAGTGCAGCAGTGAGGGGCGAGAGGTAGTAGTCAGGACTCACTATACAACACTCGACCTGGGCAGCAGAACCGGGGCGAGTGTGAATCATCGACCTTCAACCTTGGAATTGGCATGCACATACGACGCAAGAGGCGACACCATATACATTCCATATACTAACTGCAATGCATAGCTGAGTCGTTATGCGTGAGGCAGAGAAGGCTTCGGCGTGCACCAGCCGCAGCTGCGTCAAAGGCCATCAGTCAACAGGCCGTGTGTTGCATGATGGGAGTGCACCGTGCAAGCCAATAATTAAGCCCATCGCGCGTGAGTGGCGACAATGATGACCAGTGCTGCGCTGCTGCCCCAGTGCATATCAACTGCAAGTCATAGTGCAAAGTGGCATCCATAATAGGCTGATACAGCAAGCCAAACTCATTCAAGAGACAGAGACAGAGGGCCAGCCTGCAGACTGGCCGAAACCAAATGCGGGCAAAGCATAACTGAATGAACGGTTTAAGCTGACAAGTTACAGCCCTAAGTACAAGGCTTAAAGGTGCAGAAGCAAATGACAAAACGCTGCTTCGATTCAAAGGAACGACGGACGTGTAACTGCGTGGCAAGTGCGCACCTGACAACAGTGAAGAACGGGCAAGGTCAGCAGGTGATATCCCAGCTTAACATGAGCTTCCTACCTGCATTCAGTAAGTCGGTTGTGAGCTTTACTCATGTCATTGTCTATGGCGATGTCTCGGTACTCGTGCATGCCAGGCGTCCAGCCGCAGCCAAAGTCACAGCCATTACGTTGTCATTACTGTGCTCCTTGCTTTGCGTATGCACTACAGTGACAGTAGAATGATCAAAAGTGCAGGTGTGCAAAACGATATGCTCGTACCTGTTGCCGGTCTGCTATATGCGTACTCCCTTTGCGTTGGCCCTAAGACGCCGAAGGTGCTGCACGCAACGCCAGCCAACACCACCTCCGTCTTCAAAAGTTGAGTATTTCAGGTTCTAGGGGCCAGCCAAGGACAAGACTTGGCCTGCTAAGCGCCAGCACAGTTTGACGAGGCGGAGTTGCGGGCGTTTCGTCGTTGGGCAGAATTTTGGGCGGTGTTATGTAAACTCAGCTGGGGACTGTGGCCAGGGACAGGTGTGAGCAGCGTGAGTACAAGTGCACTGCAGGGTCAACTTAACTCGAGCCACCAGCACCATGTCTCAGCAGTCAGCAGCCTGAGCGGGGTGGATTTGCATGCTATACCGCGAATGCGTGTCATGGTCTCACGGAGTCACGGGCGTCACTCCGAGACCACACCTGGAGGTCATTCCACAGTTGTGTGATCTGGAGGTGATTTGCTGTGAGTTTGAGCCACAGTGAGATGCATGATGATACCGCCATGTGCTCAGTGCCGCTAGCGCCACACAGAGTCACAGACACGCCGCCACACGCTCGCCTGCACCTGGTGGGCTGGCGAGCAGCGGAACATGCAAGCGAGTTGTACGTACGCACATTTGCAAAACAGACTCAACTGAACTGAAGTCAAGTGAAGTGCTCTCCGCTTGGCACTGGCATGACGTGGAGCGTTGAGGGCACAGTGTCGTGTTTGAGGCACTCACCCATGTGCGCGGGTGGCTCTGCACGGTGCACTCCAATGCGCTTGAGGGACAGGCTGAGGGGAGGGGGGCGGCAGACACGGTACTACGGTATCTTCTCCAAGTGTGAAATCTGTACCGTACAACCAGCTGTGGTCAGGGGATTTCAGACGGTGCTGAACGCCTCAGTGGATATTTGCAACTAGACTGCATCGGCTATCATGATTACCTGCAGGAAGTCGTGAGCCGTTGCAGCCTAGACATGCCAACGGTACGCCCCTCCATGCTGGTGGAAACATACCCAACGCCACTCAAGCACACAAATGTACATACCAGCCCAGGTACAAGCCAGCAGCAATGCGTGAACTGCTTGCGTGCGGATCGTATGCTCGCACAGCAAACACGCAGATGACCCCAAGCCAGCGATTTCACCAATAAGGACCAATGATTAACCCCAGGCAAGGATTGAATGCAAGCGCATGCTGCAAACGGTAATGGGGGTACGTAGGGTGTAGGTGAGGGTGTTTAGAAATATTTCGTTCCCATAGGGCCATGCAGTATGGGTGTGTGAGTGTGTGCACCGTTTGCAGGGCAGTAATGGGCAGTCCGTGTGCAGTACGACAGTCATGTACGGTATGTGCTGCCACCCATACGTATATGGGGCATGCAGGTCCATTCGGAAAAGTCTGCGCGTGGTTTGGGTACTCATTGGGCTTCACACTGACAGTGCATCATTGCAAAAGGCGCAGCACACCAAGGTCATAAGCAAATGTCCATGCTAAAAGCTAAAAGCTCAGTGACACATGCAGCTCGCTCAAAGCTCAGTGAGGTGCGGGTGCACGGCGTGTGTGTGTGTGGCACTGCAGGCCGCAGCATGCAGCGGATGCACCACGCTCAGCATGCGTAGCGCACGCATGATTCAGACCGCATGCATGCATGACACACCGTGGACCCTCATTGCGGCCTCTCAACTGACCGCATGACCAGCTGCATGACCAGAACAGCCTCGAAGCTCTCACAACAACAGCTGTGGGGGGGCTGCTCAGGCCTGCACACCCGGCATGCCCTCCCCAACGCATATGTGGGAATAATGACTGGCATGAGGCATACTAGGCATACTAACAATATGAGAAGCTGGTCACACAACCCTGCGTGGTTGTGTTGATGCTGCACTGAGCCCGCCATGCTCTCTAGCACGCCCTGCGACTAGGTTAGTGAGCCTCTTCTATCTGGTCTCAGATAGATAGACTGGTCCGTATGTGGGGGGGGAGTGCGGGTCGCTCGGCGCTTCACCCGCACACGTTAGCTGGCTGGCTCAGAAAGCTATGGAGGTGGTGCTGCGTAGGTTTGCCATGGAGCCCCGGCACCCAGCGATGCGTATGTCGCAAGTCGGAACACGCTCTCAGGATCAGTAGTCCCGGCCATAGCTACACACGCCCACCTCAACATCTTGCAGGTGCGGTATGGACCGCATGCCCGCAGCCAGTAACTCCAGCGCATGAGATACCGGGTCACAGTACATACCGTAGAGCAGTACGCGGCGCAGCCCGCTGCGGTGTGGTGAGTCCCGCAGCGCCTGCAGCAGCGTTGGCATGGGGTATTCGATGCCGAATACGAAGAAGCTGGCATCCAGAGCGACGACCTGGAGGGATGGCAACGCCGAGCTAGACCGTAGCAGGCCGCCCAGGGCCGACAAATCCACGGGTACAGGTGGGCTGTGGTCCGTGATGTCAAGACGGATGAGGCGAGAGAGGTGCTGGGCGGTGGACAGCAGCGTGCACACCTGCTGCACGCCAGCCAAGGTCAAGCTCCTCACTTGCAGCCGAGTGAGACCGCACAGTGCCGGGTTGGAGGCCAGCACGCATGCCAGCTGGTGCGTCGCGGTGATGGCCCCCCTAAAATACATATGGAACCCGATTGAAACATGCTGTAGGGAGGCCAGGCTGGTGTGCGATGCGTCGCCGAACAGGTTGACCAGAGGGGAGGCAGCGCCATCACTGAAAGTACAATCACCCAGCAGCAGAGTCTGTAGGCTGCTCATGTGCTGTGCAGCCAGTAACGACGTAAGCGTCTCTGCGGTGGGCTTAACGAGGTGGATCCTGTTCAAATCCAGCGTGCGGAGCCTGCTGAGGCCGGTGGCAGCCGCCAGTGCCGCCAAAGCGGCGGGTGCGGTGGTTCGAAGTCCGTCGCACTTCACCCGAAACGGGCGCAGCTCGGTCAGGCCGTGCAGGTGCGAGGCGTGCTGCAGCATCTCCGCCACACAGGCGGCCAGCACAGGTGCGTCCTCCGCCACAGCTGGCAGGCCCAGCTTGGTCAGGCGCAGGTGCGGGGCGTCACGCAGCGTTTCGATCGCCTGGATAATGGCCTCGTCGGAGAAGGTGCTGGATGATGTATCGAACTGCACATCCTGCAGGCCGGAAAACCGTGTGTGTGCCAGCATGGTGCGCATGTCCATTAGCATTGATGCGTCCCAGGCTGAGCCGAAGAAGACCAAACGCGTAAGCGAGGACGCCAGGTGTGGCACGCGGAGCAGATTGAGCACGGCGGTGGCGCCCAACGCGCCTCCATCCACATCCAAGCGCTGAATGGAGCGCAGGTGCGTGGCTTGCGTGAGGGCCGCTGTGAGGGACTGCCAGCTGCCAGGCTGCTTGTTGACAGCGTAGGCTGCGAGGTCAGCGTTGCCTATGAGGTCCAAGTGCTGCAGGTTGGCCAGGTGCGGCGAGCTGAGCAAGATGCGGCCGAGCTCCGCCAGGCCTGCATCTTGTAGCTTGGCATGGCTCAGGTCCAGGTGCGTGAGGCTTGAGAGGAAGGCGCTCCTCAGACCCTCAATGCGCATGAGCGCACGACGGTTGACACGGACGCTGTCATGTTGGCTGTCAGCGCCGCTGCCGTTGCCAGCACCATCAAACTCACTGCCATTATATTCGCTGCTGTAGTTGGGGTCACCTACACTGTCATCGTCCGAGTACTGCCAACCGAAGCTGTTCTCGAAGCCGCCCCTGTATGCTGAATATCGCAACGTGCGTAGGCTCGCCAGGTGTGTGCTGGAGGGCGCCAGCAGCGCTGACCACGCGGCATCAACGACGTCGCCAGGCTTGCGTACCATGCCCAGCAAGTCCACATGCAGGCAGGTAAGCCCGCGCAGGTGCGTCGACTGGCGCACACAGTCCAGCGCAGCCGCCATCGTGGCAGCGTTTGCATAATAGCCACACAGCTTGATGGCTGTGAGGCGGGAAAACCAGGGTGGAAGCGGTTGGTTGGCGCGTTACGGCCAGGCTAGGCCCGTGGTAAGGGTGCCAAGGTATAGGTATACGTTTATACCATACTATACGAAATACTAGTATTGGTATGGTATATATCCGGCCATATACCTATACGCTTTCGAGGGTAGAAAGGTATACACACAGTATAAGATTGGTATGGCAGGCCTGCAGCTAGGGTACTGTGCGAGTTGGACCATGCGTAGGGCAGGTTACTCCGCTTGCCACAGGTGACTGCTTGCTCAATCAGCTATTCTGCAGCGAGCCGGGCCTTGGTGTAGGCATTGTTACCCACACTACGCCCCGCTCATGTGTGTCACGGGGATGCGCATGAGCGATGATGATGGCTTGCAGTGCTTCACACACCAGCCAGGTGGGACTTCAGTGATTGACCTACAAACTTGTACAATGGCTTTGGGGCACCCATAAAGCCTTGCTGTGAAGTCGGTTCGGTGAGAACTCACTCGGGGACTCAGATACAGCAGTTGGGGAATCTCAAGTTTATACCATACGGTATACGTATACCAGTATAATACTAGTACAGTACAGTATAAAACCTGTCCTATACCAGTCACATGGGTAGCACTCCTGTCATCAGGAGGGGGGTCAAAATTAGGTTGTATGCTCGGGCGCGCGATACAAGCACGGCCATGTCCATCCGACCAACGAAGACTTAATTGTTTATACCAAAGGTGTTTCGTGAGAAAGCACACGGTGTCGTTTTGCTTTTCGGCGCGGGAATGGCCTGATCGTGGTTGACTGAGCCGTTTGGGCTACAGTGAGGTGCAGATGGAGCCCGAAAACGCTGGAATTTGTCCAGGTGTGAACTACCAGAGACGCCAGGAGTGATACATATGGGTTAAAATTTCCTTCCCAGGCAGACAGGGGCTCTTGTGTCCCGCTTTCATTGACCAGCATGCTGCTGCTGACCACCCAGTGCCGGACACGCAGGGGACCTCACGGTAGCCCAGAACACTTGCTGCGTGGTGAAACTTGGTATGGGAGTTGACACAAAGCTCCTGATGAACACTTGCAGGGAGTATTCCATACAGTTCTGCCCAGCAGGCGCATTTGTGTGCAAAGTGTATGTGCCAGCACCTTCCCAGGGCACCTTCCCGAAGCGCACGCTGTGGCTGGGTGGTATTTCGACAGTGTATGATTCAGTTATGCTGCTATGTGTCAGCTTGGCCGCTCTTGCTGGGTAACCCAGGGCTAAAATAAACCATGCGCAGCACGTTCTACACGAACGCGTTTTGAGCTTTCTGACACCCGCAATAGCATCGTGGGCGTAACAAAAGGTGATAACGGTCATAGTAATAACAATTTCCGCTGACAGCCTGCCCAAAGCAGCCTTGCCGGTGTGTCCGTTTCCAAGACGCAAGGCACAGCCTGGCACACCCTGAAACTAAGCACCCAGCAGGAATACAGCCCAAATCAAGAACATATACCTTGCCCAAGCTTATTTGACAGTTTTTGCTTTGGTGGTTCAGTGCGACGGCCGCTAGCAATGAACGCCCATTCTCAGCACCGAAACCAGGGCGACACCTCCGCAAACCACAGCCAAAGCCCCGTGTGGCTGCAGACAACGCGTACATGTATTGCGTTGGTGTTAATATGCATCATGACGTGCAAAACAAGTGTCAGAGTGGGGTTTTGTGGCAGTCGGCGGCGCGCGCTCACCGTCACGATGTGCCATGTTCAGTGCTGAAAACGGACGTGATCGGAACCTGGAACACAAGATGGAGCTATGGCCGTGGGGCCCTGAACGCATGCATATTGCATGTATGAAGTCAGTGGTTGTGTTCCAGGTTCCGATCATGTCCGTTTTCAGTGATGAAAATGGGGATTTCATGCGACACCAGTCCCCCCCATATGTATACTAGTATACCGGCACCCTTACGGCCATGCGTGCCCCACCCCCAGCAGCTGCGCAGTGCCGTGACGCCGTGCGAGTAGCAGTCGTGCCAGCGCTTGCACACCAGCCTTGCGCCCTTGTGCACACGGGGGGGGGGCGAGGATGAGCTCCAGCACGCTGTCCGGCAAGCGCTCCGGCTGGCACACGGCCTTTGGAAAGGCCGGGTCTGCCATGGGCAAATTATGCTGCTTGGGACTGATTATGCGCGGTGGCTGCTGTCTGCTGGCTGTGCTGCTATCCAGCAAAACGGCTCAAGTCACAATTGTGTCGTGTGTTGGCGCCTTTTCGCCCAGCAGCAGCAGCAGCTAAGTTTGCCACTCCCCTCAGCGACCAACAGCCTGCAGTGCAGCACGCAACAGACACACTATGTCATGCAGGCACACTATCACTGGCAGCATAACACGGGGATTGAATCTCGTAGACAGAAGCACACGTGCCACAGGCCACATACCCGAACTTCCTTTTAAGGAAGAGAGGAGGATCATGTACGCCTGCACAGCGGCTCAATTGTTCATTTGAATCATGTCGGCGCGCGGTCCCGCCCAGGAGCTCTATGCTTCGCTGACCCGCCCACAGCCTGCAGTGCAGAGTGCAGCAGTGAGACACAGTAGCAGCAGGCGTGTGGCAGTGAGCAGGCAACACAGTGGGGGCAGGTGTGTGCAAGGAAAACCCGGGGGCGTGACCGCGTATTGACTGCATGACGCAAGTGCGCCGCGCCAAGAGAAAGGGGGGAATATGATATGCATGCAAACATGCGTCCCTATTTGTGTCACGCCACGCAGGTCCAAGCTTGACTAAATGCTGCGCAAGGGCGAGTTGGCCCTCTGTGTGGGGGTGAGCCAAACCTCCGTACAGGGCCAACCCGCACAGACCTGGTGTCCACTCTTCACGCTGCTAACCAGGCTGGCATTATGCCTACTTATGCCAGCTTATGAGGTGAATCGGTGAATGAATATGAGGTTGACGCTACGTTCAAGAATGTAGCGTCAACCACAGCGTCAGGCTGAGCGGCTGCAACGGGCGTACACTATGGTTACCAATGTGGGCTGGCCCTGAACGAACCTGGCGAGTGTGCGCACCTGACAGAAGGAAATGGTCTGCAGGTGGCAGCGAAGCTTGTGAGGTCGAAGCCTGCATGAACTCAATAAACTGCAAAACGTTGGGGGCATGGGTTATAGTGGTTGACTCGGTGCAAGCAGTAACGGCCCAAGTCTGGGTGCTCCTTTGCGGCCGTTTAGGACCTTGCCCCTTTGCTTGCGTGTGCATTATGCTGACAGTGTCAACAATGACTTGGCAGGCGCGCAAGCTGAAGCGTGCGTACCTGATGCCGGCGCACCCTCCTGTGCAGCGAAGACGCGCCAGGAATTGCGCCAGGCAACACCAGCGATCAGAGACTAGGGTGTAGGGACCATTCCAGGACAGCAATCAGCAAAGGCACCAGATGCAGGCACTGCGTGCCGTTGCAAGGTATATGAGGTTGAACCAAACTCAAGCGTGTGCGTTCTCGTATGCGCAGTCGCCTTGTATGCGACTACGCCTGAGGGTTAAGCGCGGCCAGGCCCAGGTTCTGTGATCGTGGAAATATTACGCCGCTTTCTTCACCTACAACAGCTTGCGATCATGGCAATATAGTCACCAGCGATTTGTCGGCGGGGTCGAATCCAAGTTGCATGCATACAGTGGTGCGCATGTCACTGCATGTGTGTCGAGTGCCTCACTCCGAGACCACCAAGTGGAGGTCATGAGTCATGAGTCATGGCCACTGTAGTGCATGGCAGGTGGGCTGCCTCGAGGTGACTTGCTGCGAGCTGTGTGCTGCACTGCTGCAGCTGTATGCATGTTGGTACCGACCCTCAGCGCCATGTTGATGCCACATGTGGAGGACTGGCCGGAATACATGGCCTCTGACTCAGACTGTCTGAGTACTCTGAGCAAGCAACAGAGCTGGGTGGCCTTGCACGCCCTTTCTGATCCTGCATGGCGCCTGCACCCCACTGCCGCCACAGTGTGTGCTCATCGCCGTACCGCTGGTGCGGAGCACGTTCGTTGCGCAGGTCCTCACTAGCGCTGAGCCGCTCACCCTCACTCAGGAGCTTAGTGGGTGGAGGAGCTGGGCTGCACATGAGGCGGTTCACGAGTGAATCCAGGGGAGGTGCTTGGATCCTCTGCTGCAGCTGGAGCAGATCTGGGGTGCTCTCGGTCAACAGACGGTTAAGCATGCTACGAAACGACCGTATTCGCTTGCAGCGTGCGGAAGGCTCCATTCATGCGCACGATCATGGCATTCACCGGCGGTGCTGCTGTGGTCACTACACGAAGCATTGCCTTGACAACAGCTGGCATGGCGGGGCATAAGAGGTGGATGCATGGATTGTCTTTATCGGCAGCGCGCGTGACGCACGACAATGCACACGAGCAAGCAACGGCAAAGCCAGCGGCAAGGACCAGGTGCGAGACGGGTGTTGCGCAGAGGCGCCGCCTGCAGTGGATCAAGTGGTTGCAGCCTGGGCCAGGCGTGGTACGGTGCGCTTTTGCAATAAACGCGATCATGTCCTAATTATCGTACATCCATTATCGTACGTACAGTCCTACACTGTGGCGCTGTTACGGGGGTGCGGATGCATGTCTGCATGCGGGGATGCCCTATGCAGATGCTCAAAGCATTCATGCGATCACGCCGAGGCGCCGTCCTCCACGGCGTTGGAGATCCTCCATGCGCCGTCCCGGCCCTGCTGTACAGTGTACCGCATGCGGTACGAGTTGCGGTACGAGTTGAGCTGCTTGCCGTCGTCCGCGTGCAGGCTGGCGTCCTCCTGCAGGGCCGCCACCACCTCCACCTGATGATGCACACACACACACACAAGCAGATATTTTTACACGCCTTCACTGACAGACCACGTTTACTAAAGCCACACTTTCTGATCATCAGACCGCTAATCGCTTTAGGACAGGCGCAGGTCAGCTCAGACACCTCGCTCGCCATCGGTCAGGTCAGGTGCAGTCTCCATCCATGCGCATCCGCATATGCACACCGCACGGCCCCACGGGAATCACACTGCATGCCCCTTGGGCGCTCTTCCTGACACAGGCATGCGCACACATGCATGATGCTGTGGCTCTCTAGCATGCCATAAGGGTCATAAGGGTCACTATCGCTTTGTCATTACCATCGCTCAGCGCCCAGGCAGGCAGGAGCCTCAGTCAGTGGTGGTATATCTCACCTGCGGGGCTCCTCGGGGGCCCGCCTCCACCGTGCGCACGCGCAGCACCTGCGGCATGACATGAGGTGCAACACGGGGCTGAATGAGGGCATGAGTGTTCATGTAGGACGCACGTG
>BDDA01000456.1:0-29785 GCA_001662385.1 Chlamydomonas asymmetrica | reverse complement strand
CCCCCCCGGCATCTCACACACATGCCCCCACCCCCCCCACCCTCCCCCTACCTGGTATGTGGTGAGCAGCGCGTCCACGCGTGCATCGTCAAAGTACGTTGCAAGGCAGGGGCTGGGCGGGCTCACGGCAGTGTCGCGGAAGAACGGGAACGCCGCCTGCGTGTCAGCAGCAGCAGCATGTGGGTGTGTGCGGGTGTGGGTGGGTGGGTGGGCGTACAGTATGCATGTGTCAAACAGTGTTCCCATGGTGCCGTGCAGTGTTCATATGGATATTGTTGTTCATCAGGATAGGTGCTGCACCTGACGAAGGCGAGGTGTCGAGGCTGATCTGGCACCTGCAACACAGTGGCCTTCCGCTTTGCACACTTCCGCACACACATCGCTTCTGACCACATGCACGGACCGCTCCGCTGCAGCGATCGCCAGGGCCAGAGCATTGCGGCTGCAAACGGACCAAGGCAACCCGCTGTGCACCAATTCGAACCTCTCCCACGAGTACGGACTCTATCGGGCCTAAATAATAATGTCGACATGTGCAACACCAGGCACGTCTGGCCCTTGCACCGATGGGGGCAAGATAAAAGTAGTGCCGAAACCCAACCAATGACACGGAGTCCAAGCACACACTGCGTCGAGCGCAGCAGGCCATATGGTTGCTGGAAAATGCTCATGCACACCCGCCATGCACACCTGTTGGAGCCACAGCTGGGCGAACAGGCACAGCCCCGGCAGCAGGCCCTCCTCGCTGGCGTCATCGTCATCATCAGCGTCATGGGCGCCGGCGCCGGCGCCGGCAGCGCTGTGGCTCACCACGAAGGCGTATGCGCTGCTGGCGGACGGCAGCGTGTGGGCGTCCATCGGTGCTGCCTGCGTCCTGCACATCACTCACACGCATGCAATATACACACACAGCAGGACAACACACGCGTCAAGCTGACAGCTGGTGACGAGGTACATGTCATTTCCAGTCTGTGCCCAAAACGCATTTTCAGCAGACAGCATATACCACCAAAACAATTCAACACATGCTGGCACCCAAGGCATGATGCAGTATGCAAGGCACGATTCGGTGCAATTGCTGAAATCACAGCATAACAAGTGCTGCTGACACGCAGTACGCGTGGGGTATGCGGGCATGATGGTCCGCATCTGCCGTTTGTGTAGCGTACCTTGATGCTGCATGTGCCGCCGTCCTGCCAACGCCACTGCTGCGCGTGGCGTGCTGCTGGCGCGTGTCCGCCGCCGCCGCCTCCCTGAGGCGCTGCACCGCCTGGTCTGTTGCGCCCAGCAGCAGGTGCGCCACCGCCGCCAGCACGCTGAGGTCCGGCTGCACGCGCTGCGCCTCGGGCAGGCGCGCCAGCAGCGCCAGCGCTTTCTGCAAACACACACCAGCACAGCGACAGCGGGCGGCGTGAGCGAGCATCAGAGTTTGTCAGAGTTAGGCGAGTACAGCCTGCACTGGTAGAGTCCTGGTGTAACCTTCAGGAGGGCACGTTGTGAACGGAAGCGCAGCAGGACAAACATAGCTAGTGGTCAGCGGTCCTTGCTTACACCACCGCGTTGTTTTGTGCTTTCACCGCACCTGGACGAGCGCGGGCTCGTGGCGCACGAAGCCCTGCACGATATGCGCCACCGCCACCGCCTCCAGCATGCCGGGATACACCCTGGCCCGGCCAACACAACGCAGGTGGGGCAGGTCATGCACGGTGACTCGACAAGTGACGACCAATGTGTGTGTGTCCAGAAAGTGCAAAAGAGTGGTCCCAAGAGTGCATGCACACCAAGCCCAGGTACCAGGTCCAAGGATTGGGCAGCGAGCAAGCGTGTAGCATCAGACTGGTACAGCGGCACCGCACTTCATGCTTAGATAAGCCAAAACACGTTCCAGCGGTGGTCCTGTATGGCGGTGGAGTCGCCAACGCAGTTTTCAGCACCGCTCTCACCGCCGGCACAAATCAATGTGCGCATCTCGCCTCAACACCCCTCTCAAGCCAGGCAACCCACCAGGCATATGCGGCGGGGTCCCGGGCGACCATGTCCCACTCCAGCAGCTGCACCACCTCATCAACGCTCAGGCACTCCTGCGCGCGTGAGAGCGCAGCAGAGGTTTCAGGTGTGAGTGAAGGTGTGTGAGCGGACAACAGCAGAGCAATAGCAGATGTAACAAGCATGCCACCGGAAATAGCGTTGATGCAAGTGCAGCGGGGATGGCAGTGCGATCTCTGAATGGGGTCGGACGCTATAACAGCGCATTCCAGCAACGCCAGACACAACTAACACAAAGCACTATATGCACGAAGCTGTTGCACACACTCTGCTGCCGCACTCGCACTCCAAAACGGTTGCGGCGGGCCCTTGCGAGTTGTGTTGGGCTGTTGGCACACAGTTACGCATGCGCTCCCAGACACGCCACGTTCTGGCACGCTCACGATGTCATCCAGCATAACATAGCGTCACATCACATAGGCACATAGCACAACCGATCAATGCAGCCGCGGTCGCTAGGTCGCACCATGAGCTGCTCAGCGCTGTCGGGCCCCACGGTGGCGATGCGCTGTGCCGAGGGAGACGCAGCGGCGGCTGGCGCAGGCGCCTGCACAAGCGACACACGCACATGACAGGCGGCATGACACGTTGATTTACTGTAACACCATGCAGCTGGCGGATGCTGTGGCGGTCGGTGACGCTTGAATTTAGACATGATGTGCGGCACTAATAACGTCTTGAGCAAGCATTAATGTTTCACAAGCCGAGTTGGCCGACCCTTATGTGCAGATGGGAGGTGAGCAGTGGACAACACGCCCGCCTGCACGCGTGGCGATGTTGGCTGATGCATCAGTGTGGGAGGAGGCTGAGCCTGAAAGGCAGCGGTGGCCAGCCTTGCCTGCTTGAGCGCGTCGCTGACGGCCCGCAGCGCGCGCCTGCGCGCGTCGGTTTTGGTGCCTGCGGGCGTGCCCGGCAGGTGAAGCGGCCCCGCCACCACCTCCAGCGCCTCCTGCAGGCGAGACGCACACCACACACGCACGCGCCAAGACATGCCGCATGCGACGCACAATCTCAACACCTGGCTGTGCACAGGCCGGGGCGTGGATACGGATGACCCAGATCAGATCTTGTGCCTTGCAGTTCACTGTCTGAACTCCTGCATGCCGAAACTGCATGCTGCACGCTACATGTAGGCGTTCAAATGTTAAAGCGGTACGCCATAACGGACACAGGATGAGACGACACAGGACGAGACAGTTAAAGTGGCATGCCACAATTCAGGCGCCTGATGAGACGCATTGGCAGGTATGGCTGGTGAGCGCAGGGCCCCACCTGGAACTTGAGGGCCTGCAGGCCTCCCTGGATCTGAGCGTGCAGCCCAGGGGCCAGCGGGGCCTCGCCGCCGCCCGCTGCTTCCAGCGTGCCCAACGCCGACTGTAGGCTGCGCATGCCGGCAGACACCTGCGGGCGCGCCGTGTGCAGCACCATGGCGCACGGCAACGTCAAGGTGCGTCTTGGGGCTGAATCTCACACGAGGCATGCATGCTGGACGAACGCTTGATCTGGCGCAGTGTGTGGCAATAGTGTGCAGCAGGGCAGGGGATATGATGGCCCATGAGGAATCCCATGCCAGCCAAACATTATCATGGAGCACAGGCAAAATATGACAATACAGTGGTGTAGGTAAAGGCGCACAACGCGCTCTGCATGCGCCGCGCATCCCCAGCGTGGAAAACGGCAGCGTGTGTGCAACGCATGCACGTGAGGGAGCACTCACTCCGGCGGGGGCGCTGGGGCCGCTGTGGGAGAGGTGTTCGTGCGCCAGGCCGCAGTGCGCCAGCGCCAGCGTGAGGTGCAGGTCGCGCCACAGCGCGTCTGGTGGCAGCGCGTACGCGTCGTCGCCGCCATCGTGCAGGTCGCCCCTGGAGCCGCTGCCGCTAGAGGAGGGTGAGGGCGCCGGCACGCTGGCGAGCAGTTCGCGCCCCAGAGTCAGCGCCAGCTGGCAGTAGCCCACCTGCCAAGGACCGCAGAGCGACACAGGGTTGATGGTGCGTCGGCCATGAAGCGCTTATGGTGGGCTGGTGTTTGATTCAGACTTGTGAACGTGTTACATATTTTGCCAAGAACCCTGGAATGCGGATGGCTGGACTCCTGCTTGGTGTGAGGCCGGCCCCACGACTTTAGCACTGCACCAGTTCCGAAAGGCAGAGCATGGTTTCGAGCAATGGTGTTCGTTGCTGCATCGCTCACCTCAACCATCAAAGCCAGAGCACCAGGAAGGAGATCAAAAGGCAGGGAGGTGTCATTAGGGCCAGGGACCCTGGTCTTCGTTTTGGAGGTGAGCACTTCGTGCCTCAACATGTCCAAAACGTCCAGCCTGTGCACAGGAACACAAATCGCACGAGCACAAGAAGGCAGCCCAACTCAAATGGAGGTTTCCCGGATACATACTCTGAACTCAGTGAGCATGTGTATGGCAGGTATCCAGCAGTTATCTGTGTATGCCTGTTGGGCTGTCAGCGTCCACGACAAGGCGAATTTCAAGTGCTGCATTTGCCCGGATTGCCTGGCTGGGCACTGACCTTCCCTCAGCCGTCAGGTCTGTATATCCAGATTCCACTGGGGCATCCCACAGGGCATCGTATGCGCCAACAACGTCTGAGTCCTTGGGCAGCTGTCCGTGCGGCAAACCCAAGAGCTGCGCAGACACCAGCAAATTGGCAGGACTTGCTTTGGTTTGCAAACCATGTTGATAAAGGCTGCAGGTTTGATTCGTGGGTCCTGACGCATGCCCCACTGAGCACAGTTTTGAGCGTCGAAGCGCTGGTCATATGCGTAGACGAGCGAATACACACTCACTTGCTGCGGTTCGAGGGGAACACGCACTGTGCTAGAACCCAGCTCCGAGTTGCTAGGCAGGAACCTGGTGATAGTTCGGGAATTCTGACCACGCGGAGCAGGGTTGCTGGGCACAGCTCGGTTGGGCGTAAGTTGCGCTGCACGCACAACAGCTGTCCTCCATTCTGAAGAGGGCAGAACTGGCAGGCTGCCTCTGAGCTGTGACGGCACCACTCTGTCGCATGTATGCGAACGTATCACCAGGGAAGCCTTCATCATTCGAACAGTTGTGCGTTTGGCTTACTGGCACTCTGGCAAGTAACGCACGGCGGACACAAAACAGTGTGCTGCTCTCAAAATGTCAGCAGAAGAAACTGCACAGTTGTGTCACAGGGGTGACAGGATTAAATGCTAAGTGTATATGTGCCAACACTCGGTGCGTCATGCAAGCACAAATGGGGACAAGAATGCCGCCAGCCGTACTGCAAAGAGGCTGCAGGAATTCACATTATCGCATGTCGACGCAAAATTGGCAGTGTCCGAGATAATCAAGCCGGTTGCGACACACAAAACTGACCAGGCCATGGCACCTTCCACTCGCTACCAGCGGCTGTGCCGTGCTCACGCGTCAATGAGTGCAACATGGTGGCCACCGGCAATGACCAGCGAGACATACGCTGTGGACGGACTTGTCAGAGCACAGCCTGGCACATTTCAGTGCGGGGCGCCGCAGAGCCCCTCCCGAGGTTTCTCGCTCCTTACAACCTCCAGACGTGGCTGGTCTCCAGCTCGTAGTCATCCTCATACCTACGCACGCACAGCACGCACAGTACACAGTACACCACTTTACGTGAGGCACATCCAGAGCGCGACATGCATTGCTGAGAGGTTTGGAGGGCGTGCATACATACACTATTACACTTGGGGAACTCCTTGCTCCTTATGCATTCGAATACGCACACTGCACGGCCCCACGGGGTTCCCGCAGGAATCACACTGCATGGCCCCCATGGGCGCCTCTTTCTGATACGCTATCACACTCAAAAAAGCACCATGCAGTGGTGCAGGGTGTGCCACAGCCTCACACAGAACACAGGCATGTGGGGAAGCCTGTGAGCAGCGGCCAAGCAGCAGCATGTGCTATGTGGGCAGCGCAGAGGGAACAAGTGCGCCCGACCCGACCAACGCACCACGTGCTATTCTTAAATCCTCGCCGCATGACACGCTCCAGGCTGCCATCCGCCTCCGTGGCCAAGCCCATGGCGGTCATCAGCTCGTCCTGTGCGGATACATGCATATGTCACAATAAGAAACATAAGCTGGTACAGACAACGCTCCTGATGTAACATACCATACCAAAATATCTGCTGGTGCAGATATGCGCGTACAGAAGAAGAGGACAGATTTGCAGTACAGGTTGCAGCACCATGCGCCCCACGTTCGCTCCCCAGGTTCGCGTCGATGACAGCTCGCTCCAGGCATGCGTGGATGCGCCCTAGACTTGCAGTACAGGGCAAGTGTGCACCTAGGTTTGCTCCAGGCGCTGCTGCGCGGCTGTCGGCGCTCTGTCCCACCTTGACCTCGCCCAGGTTGTAGCGCGTGCGGTCCTCCGCAATGCACGCGTACACCGCGTCGTCCTGCTTGAGCATCACCTGCAGTGGAGCGAGTTTCGGAGCGAAGTGAACGAAGCACAGTAAACTTGAGAGGTCATCAACGGAAAAATGCATGCGTTCATGCGTGGCTTCTCTGAACCCCTCTCGAGGGCAGCCTTGGGCCTCTGGCTGGCTGGCCGAGCGCAAATCTCAACAAGTGAAGTAAACTTAAGGGGTCTCACGTAAACTTAAGGGGTCACATAAACTTAAGGGCTCACGATCGTCTGATCCGTTGTGAAGGAACAAACGCGCGCACGGGCGCCACACGTTATACCCTGAGGGGTCGTTCGTCCCGGTTCGCCCCAGTTTACCGCAGTCCCGCGAGTGGTCCAGCCCCCTCACCTGCCAGGGCCCGGGGTACTCGCGCAGCAGCGCGCCCGAGTAGTTGACGATGAAGGGCGCGACGCCGACGCTCTTGGAGTAGTCACGCGTGCGCAGGTAGAAGGCGGGCAGGAAGTACGACAGGAACTTGTAGTGGATGTCCTGCGCGGTGGAGGGGAAAGGGCAAGGTGCATGGTGGGGAGAGGGGAGCGCTGGCTCGCGAGGAGCACAGGGGTGAGGCCATGCATGCACCGTGCAGGCTGGGTATGGATCAGGGTGCATCAGGGTGTGTCTTCAGCTCTCAACAGGTACGGTGCGCATTCCGTCCTCGAGCCGGTGCCGCTCTGTTACGATTGGCATAGTGTTCCCGGGTGTTGTCCTTTGCACAGGATCGCCCCCTGGCGCGCTGGCCACGCGAGGTCGTCTCCTGGGAGAGAGCGCTCCCGGGCCGCCCAGCGGTTGGGTTCCACAAACACCATCAGCATGTGTCAGTTTGCATGTGCTACTCTGATGGGAGATACACCTTGCAATTGTGCACATGCCGACTGTCACCCACATGCCAGTAGTGATGCCGTACTGTCAGTGGCTGTGGATGCATTCGCTTGCTGTGAGGTTACTGGCTTCCTCCCTCCGGACAAGTGCATCACCCAGGCCTACGCCTATGTCTATGCCTATGCCTATGCTGCTCTCAGGGCCTATGCCTTTAACCGGAGAGGCAGCCGGAATGGATCGTGCCTGAGTAGGAGCCCTATCCCCACCCTAGCCTGACCCACGAGTGAACCAGCGCTCAACTCCAGCCTTGCTCCTGATGAATGCATTTGGCCGTTCAGGTAGAGTCTGCGCCTGACTATGGCAGCGTGTCTGTGCTGACCCAGCGGCCCTGAAGCTGTAGTCGCACGCGCTCAGTGCGGTTGGGTACATACCTTGGGCCTAGGGTTGAGGGTTGAGGGCGGGTGTCTTCCTAGGGTTTAGGGCCCAGGGTTTAGGGTTTAGGGCACCTAAACAGGGCCTAAGGGGTTAGGATCTAGTGGCCTAGCGTACCTTGGGCGGGTATCCCAGCAGCCCCAGGTCTCCCCTCAGCGTGTCCAGCTCCAGGTTCCACAACACCACCACGCTGCTCTCCGGCAGCTGCACAACAACACAACATGCACACGCACACACACATACACCACACACAAACTTCAGGGAAGCAGCAGCCAGGTCACCTAAGCAAGCACAGGCGGTGCAGTGCAAGCAAGGAGACCGTGTGATAAGAAAGCTGGCTGTGTACAGAACTCGAACGAGGACAGAGCTGTGGCACGCTGACAACGACGGTGCGTGCGACAGCGCCAAACCTCTGTCAGCTCTGCATCAGCAGCAGCGCTCGCCATGCTGCCAGGAAACTTCATGGTTTCACGTTATGGTTGCTGTAATGCTTTCGCAGGCTTTAGTGCTTGCATGTCGTTAGCATGGCAGAATGCTTGCATGAGGCGTGCATGCGCAGGCGGGTGTGGGGTGTGGGGGGCGTCAGGGCTAAGCATAGGCAGTAAGCACTGCTGCCATGCGGAAGAAAACACGGCACGGGGCGGGGTGACGCACACCCCGCGGCGAACAAGTGACACACGTGGCCAGGGCTGGTAGACCCATGCAACACGCACAGGACAACGTGTGCAGAATCTCCCGCGGTACCACAAGAGGTCATCATTGCATACAGTATGCTTCAAGTCGGTGTAGGAAACGAGGTTGATGACAGCGGTGTGCGTGTGAGTGGTTGTGTGTGGTCAAGGAATCTGCTTCCCGTGGGGCCATGCAATGTGCTTCGCACTGTGCGTGGTTGTGTGCTGCTGCTGTACTGGAAGTGGGCGAGCGCGCCGCACCCACCGCGTCCACGTAGGCCTTGACGTTGGTGAGCTCCACACACGTGGCGTTGATGAGCACGAACGTGTCCGCCGCCTTGCCGGCCTCCGCACTCGGTGGGGCGCCGCCGCCAAGCAGGCCCTGCGCGCGTACATCGTACACACGCAGTGCACGGCGGCGTACATATACGCCGCACAGAGAGCGATCATGCATCATTGCATGCATCATGAGTTCATGAATCACTAGGGATGTGGCGGATGACTCACACCCCTAAGCTCCACCCACCAGATGCAGCGGTGGCCAAACACGAACATGTGCGCAACTGCACACCACTGCAACACTGCCTCCCAGGAGCATTAACCCAAACCCAAACACATCGGCACAAGCCGATCAATTGGATGACCCCATAGCAAACGTGCTGCAAGAGCACAGCCTGTGCTCGCCGTGACTGCACGCGCAACTTGCACACCTGGAAAGCGCCGAGCAAGCCACCGCCTCCCTGCTCATTCAAATGCCCAAGCGACACTCCAGGGGTCATGTCCAGCATTGTCTTGAACCTATCGGAATGAGAACAACACAGGAGGAGGGTTCAGCAACGAGCGTTGGGGCACAAAAAAAGAACCATGCAGTCTCAACCACCAGTCTCTGTGTGGTTGAACTGGCCTGCCCTCAAAAGGCAAGCACATAACAGCCCTCACAAAAGACTCAGGGTTGCTTGGTGTTGCTTACATTTTGTATGAGCGCTGGTATTCGCCCTCATCAGGGACCACCAGGTGAACCTTGCGCCCTGCCGCTGCAAGCTGCAAAGCAAGCAGAAAACATGTATTCAGCTGAGTCAGAGTATGCATACATAAGGTTGACAGCAGCCCTGTATCTGCAGCACAGCGCGGCGCTAGCACTGTACGTAAGGCACAAGCACACACGTACCCGCCTGGCGCCGACCAAAGCCAGCTGCGTGTTCGCGTCGATGAACAGGTCAGAAGACCCCTTGTAACCTGAGTTGTAAGGTGTTGTATTAATCACAGCAGTCACGTCCATGTTGTAGAGCCGAGTTTGAGACGCGACCGCCACCAAAGGTTTGCGATGGTCGATAACGGTTCAAAAGCAGGACTGACTGACGCCAATGCAAGCTGATGTATGCGATGATAGCTTTTGAACATTTGGTGCAGAAGGCCAACACAACGGCCACGCCCACAACCCAGTCTTGTCGCAATGTGGGCTCGTGACCACACACAATTGGTGCTGCAGGCGGCCACGTTGTCAGGGTATGCACATATCGAAACAACAATTTATAAGTCAAAGACCTGACACGCGTGCAACCATGCCGTTCACGCATACGCACCGTCGATGGCGATTGGAAGCGGCGGAAACTCAACTTCCAGTCTGCGCTCGCCAGCTTTAATTGCTGCAAGCACACACGTTGTTGCATCTGCCACAATCTCCCCAAACGAGTCCGGCCTGTAGGTCATACGCCCCTGCTTCTTGTCTGCCACTGCTGCTGGCTTGCTCGTGTCCTCTGCTGCCGCGCGTGGCACTATCCGACAACGCGCTTGTGGCCGCCCTGCTGCTGTAAATGGTGCAATTGAACGCATAGGCGCGCTATTTGAGGGGCATGGCAGGCACCTGGAAACAAGCCAAGCTGACTGCTTGGCGCGGGCACCTCCAGCAGTGGGGCAGCGTCGCTGTGTGAGTCCTGCCATGTTGTGTCAGGGATAGAGCACCAAGGAAAGCAGTGTAGTGAGTGTTTATTTTGTACCACAACCTGAAGCAGCGTGTAAAATAAGCAAGCCTGAGCGTATCCATATCCATTCCGATACGTGTTGCTGCATTTCCGCTTGACATCACACGCATTCAAAAAAACGCATTCATCAGTGCTTGAGGTGGTAGCGCATACGGACGGTAGGGTAGCTCGAGCAGGATCCATAACAGTCCCCAACCTCACAAGTTCTTCTGCGTCACAGCTTGCACGCGCCCGATGTCGCTGGTTTCTCTCAGTTTCGTTGACCATGTTCATCCTGGGTTGGCTGAGGCTATAAGCCGCTGATACAAGCACCACCTAAAGGTAAGGTAACTGGTGTGGATTTGCTGGGTGGGCGCCAACAGCAGGGGTCTGGGCTTGTGCTATTGAGTTTACCTTGCTGCTTATCCCAGTTGGTTCAAGCCTGGTTTCACCCGCTGCCTTGCGTACAGCAACCAAACGGTGGAAGCGTCGACTCCATCGCGTCAAGAAATTTCGAGGCCAGCGCAGGCGTTGAGAGAGTAACAAGGCCTCCTACAGGCAGGTAACCTGCACGCGCAGACCAGGAAGCACGGGGCTTCCTAATAACTTGACCGTGAGCACGGCTTCCGACCGGCGGGCAGCGTCCGTGCGCATTCCTGAGGGGTAGTGTACTCAATAGTTTGCTCGAATGCCTACCTCTAAGGGCGACTGTTGGGTGTTGTCGCCCGCAAGAACAGCCTGGCAAAAAGTCAGGGTGGAAGCCAGAGGGACACGCTCATGCAACCTTGCACCCAATGAACCCAGTAATGAACTCGTGACTCGCCGAATAATAAACCGCTTTTGTTCGTGGAACTTATTTGCAACCAGCTGGGCGAAGTCGCGTTCGCTTAGGTTGGGCAGGCAAAGCCAGCACGTGCAGTGCACCTTCAAAGCTTGAACATGGCCACTGCAGAGGGCCCGACCCACTTGCTAGGTCAGCATAAAGCAGTGAAGCCGGTTGTTCAGCACTTTCTTGGGCCTGGTGTGAGGCCTTTGCACACCACAAACTCACCCTTCAGCCCACATCGAGTGGGGCCGTGGAAGTCAAAGGTAAGCTTTGACACACCGTTCGTTTCACCACTTGCAACTGTCACTTGACAGGGGACCATATTTCTCCAGGAAGCAAGCACAACAGCTGCATTCAATGAAATGTCACTGTCTCTCCCACGACTCTGACCATAGCTGGGTTGTGCCCGCCATTGGCGCAGGAAGGTCGGCAGCGCGCAACAACACACTTCTCTGGTCAGCTCCGATGGCGGCCTTCGAAGGAACCAGGATCAAGACCGAGGCCGTACAAGACCAGGGCGTGCGGGATGAGGAGGGCAGCGGCAACCCACGCTTCACCCGCCGTGCACGCCACCACACCGACGGAGCAGCGCCGGGCGCCCTCACAGCCTCCAGCATGGTCGCCGCAGCTGCAGACGCCGCCGCCGCCGCTGCAGGCCGCGGAGACCTGAACGCAGCTGCCCCCTGCAACGCTCTGCTCGAGAGGTGCTTGGGGCCGCAGCTGCGCAAGACGCTGTCGCACTCCCCCACCTCCCTCTCCAGCTTGCTGCCAGCCTCGCCCAACGTTGCGGCCAAGCAGGCAGCGCTGCTGGCAGGCAACCTGAGCAGCGGTGGGCCGTATGACCCTCACATGCTGCATGAGTATTCGTCATCCACTGCAGGTGCGTTGACGGGGCTCCATGTGCATGCATGCACCGAATCCGTTGATACATGTTATGCTATGTTAATATGTTATGCTTAGGCCCCGGAGCCTAGACTAAACTTCTAGGCACCGAACCATAAATCGCCGAAAAACCGAAAAACCGATAGTCTAGGTCGGTAGGTCTAGGCGTTATCGTGACAGGACACAACCGATACAAACCGATAAATTGCTCAAACCGATACTAGGTCGCCGAAACCAAAACCGAACCGAGACTAGAGATCTAGGTGCCTGTCCTACCCTTAGTTATGTTACATCAGGAGCGTGTCGGCCAAACGGCCCATGCTCCCCCCAGGTGGGGACCAGCAGACGAGGCTCACCAAGCTATGCACGTGCCATGCTTGAGGGCCACAAGGGCTAAGCGCAGCACAACAGCATCATGCAGCATCATGCATCATGCAGGGTTGCATAATACATCCGCTGATGCATGCATGCAAGCATCGCATACTTTCAGGACCCACACACCATGCATCTGAAAATGCATGCATGCATGCATCACGAATGACCTGGGCAGGATTTCGTGGCATTACCCCAACAGTACTGGTGCATGACTGCTACAGGCGTTGCCACACAGGGCGGCTGCCCTCTCGTACCCCCCCCATCGCCCCCCCCCACAGACACACACACGCACACACATACGCCACCGTGCAAATGCAAATGCGCACACCGTGCAACGCATACTGTGATGCCTGGTCAAGCATTCACATGTGTCCATTCTGACTCAGCACAATTGAAGCGTGTAAATGCTCATCATGCACACGCACAGGCCTCCCGGGCTGGTACGCCACAAGCGCCACCGACAGCATTGACACCAACTACCCCCAGCCGCTGCCGTACGCCAACCCCACCCACCCCGGCGCGCACCTACACCACCCCAAGACTGCAGCAGCAGCAGTCGCAGCAGCCAGCCGCAGCCTCCTCCGCACATCCTCGCTGCCCCCCCTGCAGCATTCCTCCTCCGCCACCCTGCCTGGCCATCTTCAGGTCAGCAGTTGCGACAACGTCAGCGACGATGTGAGCGTCGCCACGAACGACGCCTCGGCCGAAATCCCGCGGCCGGGTAGCGCCGCCGCAATGGTCGCGGCGTCGGCATCTGCCTCCGCTGCGCTGGCGAGGACACAGTCGTGGCGGCAGACGGCGGCTGCCCCGCTGCCGCTTCCCGGCAGCGCTGCCGCCGCGGCGTTACGCGCTTCGTCCAAGCATCGGCTGTCCTCAACCAACCGGCCCGACACGCACATCACTAACACACCCGATGACACCTTTATGGGATCATCTGAGGATGTCGCTAGCGATGCTGCAGCAGCAGCGGCGACGGCGGCTGCCGCCGCCGCAGGCGACGTGCTGGAGTTTCTGGGGGCCATTGCGTCCGCCGGTGTTGCAGGCGCTGCTGGCAACGGCGTGCCAAGCCCGGCAGCGGGCGGTGCCGCGCACCGCATGTCA
The DNA here is from genome assembly GCA_001662385.1 of Chlamydomonas asymmetrica. Lineage (NCBI taxonomy): Eukaryota > Viridiplantae > Chlorophyta > Chlorophyceae > Chlamydomonadales > Chlamydomonadaceae > Chlamydomonas > Chlamydomonas asymmetrica. Next base: position 16,248 of record BDDA01000456.1, on the reverse strand, counting down.
TGGACGTCCAGCATGCAAGAGGGCGCCAGCATGGGCCGTCAAAGCAGCAGCAACCACGAGGCCCAGGGCATCACTCCGAGCGGTGCTGGTGATGCCGCCGCAGCAACAGCAGCGCAACTCCTTCAGCAGGGCGCGGGCGGCGGCGTACGCAACACCGTGTCAACGGACTCCCTTGCTTTGCCTGCCGATGACCGCAACGCGGGGGCAGCTGCGGCCGGGGAGGCAGCTGCTGCGGCCTGCTGGCAGGATCTGCTGGGGTCGACCAGCGACGGGGAAATGATGTCGGCGGAGGGACCGTTGGGGCCCCCTTTTCCCCGCACGTCCTTCTCCAGCCTGTTTGTGGACATCCCTGACGTGATGGGAGAGCCTATGGAGCAAATGAGCAGCGAGTGGCTTCTACAGCAGGCGCTGCAGCCCCGCGGGGGCTCCATGGGCGGTGCTGCGGCTGCCGCCACGGCAGCGAGCGCTGACGGTGCGGCGAGCCAGCCGCCCGCCGGCCGCACAAGCGGCAGCCCCGGCAGCATGGTCCCGCCGCCGATGCCTTCCCTCGGGGACCTCGTGTTTGGAGGCGGCACCGCTGTCCCATCGCAGGTGTCGCCTCAGAGCCAGCAGCAGCACGAGAAGCGCGCTGAGTCCGCGACCAACGCTGCCATTGGCTGTGCTGCACGCATATCGGTCGGTCTGGACTCGCCAGCCGCCGCTGCTGCTGCTACAGGGACAGCAGAAGCCCAGGAAGGCTCTCCCCAGCATCTTGAGCAGCTGCCCATGCTTGTACCGCAGAGCATCGACGGGGACGCTGACGAGGACGTGACCGCCTCGGTCGCCGCCGCCGCGCAGGCAGATACGGACGAGCTCATCAAGATGTCCCCCGGGGTTGCCGGCAACGCCAACGTTGACGCCAGCGGCTTGCGCCTGAAGTCACCCCACAGCCACTCCAGCGAGGGCAAATCGTCACAACAGGTCGGTCAGCTACAGGCGGCTTTACGCGCTGGCAGTGGTAGCATGCTGCCGGCGGGGTCTGACCTACCGAGCCCGTTGGTGAGGGTCAACGCCACCGCCCGGAGTGCGCTGGACGCCGCTTTATCAGTCGGCAAGCTCCTGGTCGGCTCGCCCTCTACCATGGTGCCCCTCAACGCAACTGGCACGGCGACAGGCGCTGCCACAGACAAGCCCTTCCTGCCGATCAGGTATGGCGGCGCTGCTGGGATGGCGGGCGGCGGCCCTGTGGCCTACCCCGGGGTCCCTCACGGCGGCGTGGCAGCGCTCCGAAACCAGCCGCTCCCGCCCCTCCGGCAGCACCTGCCCATCCTGCCTGACGGAGTCCGGGCCAGGCACACGGCCGCAGCTGCTGCTGCTGCTGCTGCTGCTGGGCCCGGCCGGGGCCTCATCGGCACCGGCAGCAACGCCCGGCGCCCGAGCGCCAGCGAAATCGTTGCGTACCAACAAGCCCAAGCTGCCGCAGCCGCTGCCGCTGCGGGGCATGCACCGTACGGCTACAATTACGGCCCGGAGCTGCAGTACCCTTTCCGCCCCTACCCATACCCCCACAGCCAGCAGCCCCTGCCCTATCCGTACCCCGGCCAGCGGTACCACTTGCCACCGCAGCAGCCGCAGCAGCAGAACGCGGATCAGGCACCCTCAAGGCGGGGGTCGGCGAGCATGATCAACGATCCAGCCTGCCTGCTGCTGCCAAACGGCCAGGATGCCATGGACTACACCTCCACCGCCGCCGGAGCTAACGCAAATGCCAATGCGAGAGGCTCGGACGGCGAAGGCGGCCTGTGGTCAGCCATGGCGGATGCCACCTCCAATGGCGGTGCGGCGGCGGGCGGCGTGTGGCAGCCTGGCCCCAACAGCAACATCGACGACCTTCTGTTGGCCGGCGGGGAGGGCCTCATGATTCCTTCCGCCTTCCCCGGAAGCGGTTCGTCCGGCGAGGCCGTCACGGTGCCGCTGCCCCCGCTGCCGTCGCAGCCGCCCCACCCCCACCCCCAGCAGCACCCCTACTACCCTCGCCACCATTTCCCCCACTACCCCATGGGGGGCGGCGCACCCGGCTGGCCCCCTCTGGGGGACAGCGGTTACCCGCTGGGCTACCCTGCAGGTGTACTGGGTGGCAGCCTCAGCAACGCGTATGGATGGGGAGGTGGTGCGGGCCGTGTATATAATTCTATGCTGGGAGGTTCCCAGGAGGGGTTGTATGGTCCGCCACCTTCGCTGGCAGGGCGCCACACACTGTCGGGGGATGTGCTGGGGGACGGTGGGGCGCACAGCGGCGGCGGCAGCAGCTTCTGGCAGCGGTACCCCCCGCAGCACGTGGCGCCGCCGGGCAGCCGCATGCCTCTGCCGGGCAGCATGGGCAACAACCCTGCGCAGATCCACATGCACATGCACATGCATCTGCAGCAGCAGCAACCGCCTCAGGAGCGCCCTGGGGCAGCAAGCGGCCCGAATGCCGGCAACAGCAGCAGCTTCAACCAACAGCCGGGCTCGACTGCTACATACAGCCTGATTCCTACCAGCGTGCCAGCCACCACCCAGCTCAGCTCCAAGGCTGGGAAGCTCGAGGCGCCGCAGCAGCAGGGCGGCTTTGGCGCTGCTGCTGCTGCTGCTGCCGCGGAGGCCGGCGACGAAAGCGTCCGCAACGGCGGCGGCGGCGGCAGCCCAAGCCGAGACCACAGCAGCACCGCGGCGGCGGACAGCGACGATGATGATTACGACGCTGCTCAGGACGACGATAGCGATTGGGATGGGGAGGAGGACGATGACGTTCCCTGTCGTGGCCGCAAGGCCGCCAAACGCGGCGGCGCCGCCTCCAAGCGCCTCCGCCAAGGCGGCGTCTGCAAGGTGTCGTCGGGCCGCGAGCACGGCACGCGCTTCTTCTCAGTTGGCAGCAGCGCGGGTGGTGGTGACTCGGAGATGGGCGGGGAGGGCTCCCGGCGGGCGAAGAAGTACGCGCCCCCGGGGCGTGCGGCCTCCATCACCCTCGACATGCTGAAAGGTGGGTTGCAGGTACTGCTTTACGTTGGGGTCCGTGCCATGAACACGCATCTGGTGCATGCTGGCTGATGTAACTGTCTTCCAACACATGAACAAATGTGGCACCGTAGCAGCATCATAAGTGTTCAAATGTGCATGCGCATGTGCATTTGTGGCGAGCTATCCCGACAGACTGCTCTAACGCTTGCTGCACACTCTTTCTGCTCGACTGCTGCTTGCAGAGGTGTTTCACTTGAGCATTGAGGAGGCCGCGCAGCAGCTCGGCATCGGCATCACCAAGCTCAAGGAGCACTCCAGGTAGGCTGCGGCGCATAAATGTCCACATTCTATGTACGGCGCAGCTGTGTGGTCGTTGCGTGATGGGCGCTCGCTCCCGCCGCCCAAGGGTGGGGTTGAGCTGTGCACGCACACACCCTGCATAACATCCTGTGCGAGTGTTGAGGGGCACGAGCTTCGGCCTCTTGCCCACCCTGGGATTTATCTGTGCATTGAGCAAATGTTCGTCCTTGACTTGCCCAGCGTCTCCAGCATGCACGCATGCAACAACCGACCTAAACCAGCGCATCGGGCCTCACCACGCGGCATGCCTGCCACAATGCATACACTGTGTGATCTGGGTGTGCGTATGCTTGACTGCAGGCGCTTGGGGGTGGCGCGCTGGCCAGGCCGCAAGCTCAAGTCCATGGATAAGCTGATTCAGTCTCTCACGGCCAGGGCAGAGTCTGATCCCGCGGCTAAGCAGGTGGGCCTCTTCGCTGCTTTTAACTCTGCCATGTGCCCATATACAGTAGGCGGCATGAGACCGTGGCCGGCGCATGCATGGGTTTGCAGAATGCAGGACGCATTTCATGGTGCATAATGTGCGTCGTCCTCACCCGTCCCTACAAACGTTCATGGTAGCGTGTCCTGACATGCAGTACCTGCAACTGGGGCCCAGCTCGCTTGTTGTCAAACACCGTACTAGAACACGGATTGTGCCCCATGCGCCCCATGTGCATGTGCTGCAGGAGCTTGAGGCTCTGCTGCCCACCCTGGACTCATTCAAGAAGATGATCTACGACCAGCCCGAGCTGGATCTCAGGAGCCAGGACCACATCCGCAAACTGCGCCAGGTGGGGCCGAGTGCAGGGTGTGACAATGCATGCTGGTTGATGCATGCTGGTCGATGCATGCTGGTTGATGCTCTGGCGATCAAGGTGCATCAGCTTTCAGGGCTCAGGGGTGTGGGGTCGACCCCCATAGTCAAGGTGCATCTGCACACAGGAGCGGATTGCAACCTGAAGAGTCACGCACGTGGTATGGCATGCAAATTAGAGCAGGAGGCCTCACTGCTTTGGCCGCTCTGCATGCTGCACTGTATGGCCGCACAGGCTTTGTGGCCATGTGGTGCTGCTCCGCACGCAAAAGCGTGGTGCTGTCGCCCAGCTCCTGCCCCACTTACGCATCCTTTTGCCTTTATGTCCACCTTCCACCTTTACAGTCCAACTTCAAGAAAGAGTATCAGCTGCGCCAAGCGCACCAGCGCACGGGTTCCCCCACACACCGGACTTCCTTCTCCCAAGACCAACAACTCCAGCTGGACGATGGCCCGCAGCCCTACCACCACCAGCACCACCTGCCGCTGCCGCCGATGCTCCTACCAATTGAATCCCAGCAGCCGCTGGGCGGAGACGGAGACGCCTGCGCCAGCATCATGGCCGTTGCCGCATGCGTTGCGGAGCTGGCTTCAGCGGGTGGTGGCGGGTGTGATGCGATGGACACCAGCATGCCTGAGGCGGCTGGGGCGGAGGCCGGCGGCTCATCAGCAATGATTGTCGCTGCTGCATCTGAGGACCCCATGGTCGAGGCTGCTTGAGAGGAGGACCCCCATGGGGGGTGACGCTCAGGACCCCCATGGTGGGCTGAGGACCCCATGGTTGAGGCAGGCTTGAAAGGACTACGGGCCAGTCAACCCAGGAGAAATACATATGGAGCTGCTATGCTACCATGCTGATTGATGACCAGGCAGGCCTGTAGCCGCCACACAACACACAGGCAAATCGGCAACAGCCGTGTACACTGGTGCAGATTGGCACCTTTGAAAGTGACGAGATTTCCCCACTTTTGCATTTACGAGGTAATAGGCATACAGCCCGCATAGCACCCATTCTTCTCAGAGCGGCACTTTCGCCATTCATTCCGGGCGCATTATATGCGCGATTTCGCACTTAATAATTCAGTTCCTGCAAAAGAGGGAGAGATCCCAGATGCACCCAGTCAGGCATCCAGCAGCCCCTCATCGAATTTTGTTACCTTCCCACGCTGCCCACGGGGCAAGCACATTCTGATCACGTCCTCAGAACGACGCACTGCATTGCACTACGGCGCTTCTGCATGAACGCTGCACCCAAATCGCCCCCTTCCCACTCGGCACTGCGCCTCCCATGCATTGATCGACCTCCAAAGCAATTTAACATGCCATCTGTCCATTTTCCTTCCCTCTTTAGTATCTTGCCCTTTGCCACCGTTATCCAACAACGTTCCCTGCCCAGTATCCAGCCCGCATTCATGCATGCCCACACAAGGGCCACACCTCCATGCGATCACCATGCAACATGAGTGGACCAAAGGCTACATAAATTGAGTAGCCCCCGCTCCCACCCCCACCAGTCTATAAGGACTGCATGCCAGCCCTCTCCCAAGCTTGGAATCGCTCATGCGATCGACCCGCAAGGCGATTTGGATGTGCTCGCTTGTGCGCATGTAGCGCATGCCAGGATTGCGAGATTGCACCCATGTGATTGTACGGACATGCCTGCATCCTGATTGCGATTCGATCCCGGTCGATCTCGATTACCGTAGTGTTGTGCTATATCACACACGACTGCCTCATTGATTCAATGATTCCTCCAAACCATCACACCCAGCCTTTCTCCGTCCGCTGACATATGCGATACCCCATATGCGATACAGTATGTGGGACGACAGGTGCATTGAATCGTGTCAAATTTTCAATCAACGTCTTTTACTCAGTGCCTGCCGGGGAAACGAGCTGCGTTGCCCGTGCCCATTCAGCCCTTTTGCCGACTCTGTCAGGTCCCCATGCATCTCTCTGGCCTCTGCAACATGATCGTTCGTGCAGACGGCTTTCAGTGGCCCAATGTCGGCAGCGTCACTCTCACATCCTGCCAATGTCCTCCTCCCCAGTGCTCTTCCTGAGGTGCTTTGTGCCCTGGGGGCGGCTTGCAGCATTTGCATCCCGCTCCTTGCCTGGATGGAGCAACATGTACATGTCATCCCATTCCCGACCCTGTCGTGCATTAGTCTCTGCACAACAGTGCAGAGAGTTATCGTGTTGTGTACTGTGTGTCTTTGCATGTCGTCTACCCGCCTGCGGGCTGCTGATTGATTTTGCAGTGGCCCGAGCCTCCCTCATAAACCTTCACACATCGATGGCAGGCCAGCCGCATGGCAATTAACCGCCGCGCATCCCATCATGCTGCTTCGTCCTTCACCCTGTGATTTCACACAGGGCGCTGCTTGGCCCGAGTAACCACGATGTGGCCTTTGTCGACTTACCCTGGCTTGGTGGATTCATCCCAAGTTCCATCGGCCATCAGGCCATCTACCCTGCATGAATGCTTGTCTGCTCGCCACATGCTGGATAGCAGTTGTACGCTGCTTGCACCCGCCCTTGTGCCACCAATCGATCAACCCCAACCATCCCCGGTTTGCTCCCTCCGGTCCATCCCTTTTGCACCAACAACCTTTTGCATGCTGGCGGTGGTGTGCGATGTCTCTGCATGTGTGACGTGCAAAGCACGATAGCAACATGCGCTTGTTGTGAGGTGCGCAGCGTACTGATGTGGGAGCAGCATGCGTGGCGCCTCTGCTCCCTTTGACTCTCTTACCGTATTTGCATGCGTGGTGGATATTGCCTGAAGGCAGCTGGGTGATCTTGACTTTACACTTACAGCTGCCGGACGCCACGCCTGCTGACCTGCGTTTTGGACTTTTGGCAATGCACTGTGTGCCTTGTATTGAGATCGGCACCTTTGCTGCCTACTGTGTGACCACTGACTGCTGTTGAACACTCACCCCAGCTTAACAGACAGGAGATGGTGAAGGAGGAGCCGTTTCTGTGACATACGCGCGTGCGGAAACCCCTGTGTGCACAAGTTTTCCACCTCATGCACAGGCAGGGGTAATCGGATTGGCAGGCAGGGCTGGCTTGCAGCTTTGCAGTTGGTGCGCTAACGCGTGCGCGTGCCTGTGTGCGCGCACTTCTATGTTGCGTTGCGTTGTGTTGCGTTGCGCCGGGGGGCAGGAGCGCGTGCCCCGCCAAAACTTGCTTGCACAACATGCAGCTGCCCAGCAGCTGCCCAGGATGGCACCCTAACTTGCTCCAGCAAGTGCCGCGCGGCAAAGCCCTGCATGGGCAAAGTGAAGACAGCGAGTACCCAATCACTGGGCGAGTGGACGGAGTATGGTGCACGAAGGATCGACGCACCACTGGTGTACCTGGCACGCAGATTGATCCTCTCACATGGCTGATTGGTTTGAGTGTCGCGTGTTACTGCTTAACATCAATGCCTGTGGCACGCCTGCTTTGCACGCAGCGCCCCGTGGCGTTTTCAAATGGAGCAGATGCGCTTGGAGCGTCTGGGAAACAGTTCAAACTTCAAAATTGGTAGCCCGTTCCCACCCGAGGTTGACACCATTGTCCGTGTGTGTGCAAAGCCTGTTCAACGCACTGTTCAGCGCACCTACTTGCCTTGCGTACCGTGCCTAACGTGTACCACACCATTCTGGCCGTCACATGTCACATACCGTATCCTGACCAGAGGTTACACACGCTTTGTGCTTGCTGTGGGAGTTGGCGCTTGCCGGCACAGTGTGTACCGGTATGATACTGTAGGCGTGGGGTGCGATGAATGCACGGCGCCCCTGCGTGAATCGCTTGGCAAGGCACAGCCCCGGGGCTGCAATGACGTTTCGGGTGTCCAAGGTGTGCATGATGGGATGCACAACACAATAATTGTTGAGCTTTGCTGCCAGCCCAGCTGCTGCTGCCTTGCTGCTGTTGCTGGTCTCTTCCTGCACGCTGTGATTGAGGGGGTGAGGGCTTGCAGGGTCCGGCGCAGCTGCCTACATACAATGCGCTAGGTTGTAAGCGCAAAGAACATGTTGCACAAGTGCTTGAACAAAGCAGAGTGGCAAGTGTGTAACATACTTTACGTATAACATGAGCAACCGGCCAGGCTGCAACCTGTGGCGCGTACATATGCGACCTCCCTCAGCCAGGGCCGTGTGGCTGCAGCTGTGCTTGCAGATGGTAGGTCAGATGGTCCAAGGGTGATCCAGAACCCCCCTGGCCTGCATCCAGAGGGGCAGAGGCGGGTAGGGGCTTGCAGCTGGACCTAGCATGAGCAGGGATTTAGGGGTTTTAGCCAGTTGCGTGGGTGTGCTATTACCGCTTATGGTATGTCAAGGCATGCCATGAACCGTGTTGTGGGACTGCAGTGTCGCAGATGCACAACGTAGTGCACCAAAACGCCACCGATGCTGAGGAGTATGCACTGCGCGGCCGCCGCAGCGCCACAGCCGCAGCCTGTTGCTGGTGGTCCGTGTGCGGTGCGTAGCGCTGTTACCTAACCCCCCGCTCCATGAGCGAATGCTGCTGGTGCTGGCCTCGCTTGCGCAGCTGTCTGCCGTCAGCCTGCGGGCCCACCTGCAGGGTGAAGGTCGGCCTGCAGGCCGGCACAGTGCCAAATAGTTGCAATGCGTATGCCTCCATCAGCGCAACAAGGCACATGTCAGGCACGGTACTCCGGGCGGCTGCCAGCGTCCACACGCCCACACACCAGCGAAGACACAAGGACCGGGTGGACATCCGCTCTGCATGTGCAGCGAGTGCAGCCTCAGGCAGGCATGGGCTGGCAGATGGATGGATGCTACGCTGCATGCATGCGGTCCTCACGCATGCACCCTACCCGGTTGTACTGCACTCACCTCCACCAGCTGGATTCCAGGAGATGACTGCCTGGAGCATGCATGGTGATTTGCTTCAACCATCGTGTGAGGCGGCTGTTCATTGTTGCGTGTCGGGGCGGCAACCTTTGGCATGTGCGCTACCTGCCTCAGCCAGTGCGGCTGCAGGTGTGGCTGCAGGTGGTACACTGCCAGGGCCTTGGAGCCCCTGGGCTGGTGTCCAGAGGGGCAGAGACGGGGTAGACTGGACGAGGCGTGCAGCTGGACCTAGCATTGTGATGCATGCATCTAATGCATCAGCATCAGGCCCATGGCAACAGCACCGCCAGGTCAGAGCGTGCACATCCTCACACCACAGAACGCCGCGACAGATTCGCTAGATTTGCATCCCTGCACAAACCCCGTCGGACAGGTAGCAGCACTGCGTTGCGGGCCCGACGCTCATTGCAGCCAGAGCACGCAGCTGCTCAGCTAGTGCCAAGCCCGACAGCGTGCATGGCCTGCTGCGCTGCACGTTTGAAGAGCATGCATGTCCTGCGATACGAATGTGCAGTACGCCCGTACCACATTTACATTGACACCCTGGCAGGATGCACATGGTCCTGGATGCATGGATGGTGACATGGAGCCAAGATTGAATGCATGGCGCAACAGTACTGCATTGTGACCGGCAGCATGCACTTCTGATCTCACAGCCTCCAAGTCCTAAGCCAGCGAGCCTTGCCTGCCTTGGCGCTCGCTGCTCCTGTTGTGTTGGTTGTATATCAATAATTCATGTTTCCAGTTGGGATGACGCCTGCAACACTGCATGTGGCGCTACTCACGGCCCGTAAAGCCTTGTGCAGTTAATGTGTGCTGCCGGCTGCAATTGTGTACTACGCAGATGCAAAATAAGGCAGGCAGTACTCAGGTCAGGAGACACCGCGCCACACCCTGCAGAGCACTTTACACTGACACATGTGCTGGCCCCTGGCAAACAAAATACGGCATGTGTACTCGTAATCATTCATGCAACGGTCCCTGCAGCAACACCTCTTTATCAGGCCAATCACGGCGAGAGCGTCTGCATCGCCATACTAGCGATACTATGCTGGTCCTTGACTGAGTCTTGCCCTGAACGTGCCCTAGCCCTTGCAGTAACGCTCGGTGTCAGGAGCCGGCGTTGGCGTTGGCTGGCGCTGCGTTCGATATCTTCACAGGGCACTGACGCCACTGCACGGTGATTGAGCAGGTGTGAACACGAATGCTTTCAAGCCTGCTCTTTTTCACATGGGAAACTGGTTTGCAACGGGGCACCGTGTTTGGAAGGTCCGGGATCGCTTCGGCTTTGCGTTGGATGCAGCCTCATGTACACAAGGGGCACTGAGGCACGGCTGTCTAACCTATAACATAAAGTATAGGCCACAGCCATCAGCGTTATTGCATACTTATGCAGGCTTGGCGTCCAGATGAGACCTTTCCTGCTTTCGTTCGTGTGTGCGCTTGCCAGGTTCAGGGCAGGCACGCCTTGACAGCTGCGGTGAACGGCTGTGGCGTCCCTTGAAACCTTGGCTGTGTCTGCACATCCGTCTCCACCTCGAAAGTTCAGCCTGCCCGGGTTGTATCCCCGCTGCCCTCCCAGCCTGGTACGTTGCGCGGTTCCAGTCAGTCCAAGGTGTGCGGCATATCAGCCTCGGATTTGAACACACGCCTGCCACACCTGTGTTGCCAGCTCCAGTGCCACATTCCTAATGCTGCATCGCGCTGCCATGTGCTGGATTGCAGGCTTAGACATTGAGGGGGACAGCCATGCTTCAGTGCACCTGATCAGCGCACCAGTGTCGACACGACGAGTTGATGACTTTGAGCTGCTGTGCTGGATAAGAGCACAGCCAGCAGACAGCAACCAACCCAACTCACACTTTATCAGTCGCAAACAGCCTGTCCTGTCCATGGCAGAAGCAAATAGCGAAAAGGCCGTGTGCCAGCTAGAGCGCTTGCCGGACAGCGTGCTGGAGCTCATCCTCGCTCCCCACAGCGTGCACAGGGCCGCAAGGCTGGTGTGCAAGCGCTGGCGCGACTGCTACTCGCACGGTGTCGCTGCACTGCGCAGCAGCTGGTGTGGACCATTGACGCGCCTAGCCTGGCCGTACGGTGCCGGCCAGCCATTCCCGCCCTGGTTTTCCCGCCTCGCTGCCATCACGCTGAGTGGCTACTACGCAGACGCTGCCACCATGGCGGCCGCGTTGGATTGTGTGCGCCAGTCAACGCATCTGCGCGGGCTCACCTGCCTGCATGTGGACATGCAGGGCATGCAACGCAAGCCTGGCGACGTTGTTGATGCTGCGTGGTCAGCGCTGCTGGCGTCCTACTGTACACACCTGGCGAGCCTGCGCATGCTGAAGTATTCGTCCGACAGGCGCGACCAATGGGAGAACTGTGAGAGTTCAGAGGATGGCGGTGACGATGGCAGTGACGATGGCAGTGACGATCGGAAACGAGCTGAAGAATACGGCCGCCAGGCACACAACGACTACATCAACGAATTACGCACCGAATTACGCAACTACTACGGATCTGATGATCCTGATTATGGCAGTGGTGCTGGCACTCACCCCGCCGCTGGCCGTGGATGTTACAGTGATTTTGACCTGGGTGCTGGCAGCGGCAGCGGCGATGACCGCCACAACAGCGATGACGCCGAAGTGCGTGCGCTCATGCGTATTGAGGGTCTAAGAAGCGCCTTCCTCTCCAACCTCACGCACGTGGACATGCGCGATGCCAAGCTGAAAGATGCAGGCATGGTGGAGCTCGGCCGCATCCTGCTCAGCTCGCCGCACCTAGCCAACCTGCAGCACCTGGACTTGTCGCACAACGAGGTTGAGCGTGGCGGCGGGCAGTCCTTCGTAGCGTCTCTAACGCAAGCCACGCACCTGCGCTCCATTCAGCGCTTGGATGTGAATGGAGGCACAGATAGCATCTCAGCTGTGCTTCAACTCCTCCGCGTGCCGCACCTGGCATCCTCGCTCACCAGCTTGGCCCTTTCAGCGTCATACTGGAACGCATCAACGCTATCAGACACGTGCGCGGCGTTGGCAGACATACGGTTGTCTAGCCTGCAGGAGCTTTCCTTCACAAGTGAATACGGCCACTTTCCTGCCGAGTGCATTATGCCGCTGGTACAAACGCTGCGGGAAGCCCCGCACCTGCGCCTGACCAGGCTGGGCCTGCCAGCTGTGAAGGAGGAGGCGCCCGGGCTGGCCACGCGTGTGGCGGGGATGCTGCAGCACGCCTCGCACCTGCACGGCCTGACGGAGCTGCGCCTGCTTAAAGTGCGTGCCCAGGACTCGGAGGCCGTCACACCCGCCGCTCTGACGGCATTGGCAGCCGCCACCGGCCTCAGCGGACTCCGCACGCTGGATTTGGGCGAGAACCGCATCACTGAGTCGGTAGCAGCAACGCTGGTGTCTGTACTGGCAGCCCGGCACATGCGGGGTGTGCAGACTCTGCTGCTGCTAGATTGTCGCATAGATGATGGCGCAGCGTCCCAGCTGGTTGCGTTGTTTTCTGACGCATCCCGCACCAGCCTGTGTGGGCTTCAGCATGTTGCGATTGGGTACAGGCACACTCACGTCGAGGTCACACAGGCAACAGCGTGCCGGGTGGCATGCGCTCTCGTCTCCAACCCGGCAGTCTGTGGTTTCACCCGGTTGCAGCTGCTGGGTGTGACGGAGAATGGCATGCAGCAGGTGTGCGCGCTGCTTGCCACCGCCCGGCACCTCTCTCGCCTCATCCGCCTCGACATCTCTTGCAGCGACGCCGTCGCCAGCGCTGGCATATCAGCCCTGGCCGACGCACTGCGGTCCAGCTTGGCGCTGCCATCCCTTCAGGTGTTGTCGTTGCAGTTCAACTCCTTCCCCGACAAAGACGCCCAGCAGCTGCTGCAGGCGCTGCGCGACTCACCGCACCGCGCCGGGCTGCGCCGCATCCTGCTCCCCGAGCTTTCGGATTCAAATGCACTAGATGTGCTGGCTGAAGGCTTCCAATCCATGCCGCACCTGCAGGACATTGAAGTCGACGACACCGTCTGAGTAGCGTGCATGGATGTCTTGTGCGGTTGGCCCTTGTGGCAACGGAGGGCCTGCATGCACGCATGTATGCTCTCACGGTGAACGGCGGAACAAGTTCACCGGCATGTCAAGGCAGGGAGGGCCTGCCTGTATGCGTTTTGTCATGCCCAAATGTATCTCAGATTGTTGCAGAATTATGACTGTCGACGCTGCGGGTGCAAGCGGCACCTTTCATGTCAGTTGCAATGGGTGACCACCGAAGCGGTAATCCCACTGCCTTGCCGGCCACATACCTACACACGCGGAACAACCTTTAAAGCGGAATCATTGATGTACGCCTTGCGCATTTGCAGTATGTGCCCTGCATTGCCATATGAACAGCTGTGATTGTGGGTGTTTAGACAGATTTTGTTTCCGTGGGGCCATGCAGTGTGATTGTGTGTGTGGTATCGCCATATCGGAAATCGTAATTGCGTAATGACCAAAGGTTAGCGTTATGGCGTGTCACCCCTGCTGGCCTTGTGAATCCTTCATGCACGTGCCGTTATGCTGCGGCAACTTTCACTTGGCTGACTCCTGCACCGTGATGATGGGAGCGTGGGTGTTTCACACATGCCATGCCCTGCGCGTTGACGTGTTGGCGCGCAATGCTGGTTATTGTGCTGGCTGCGGCCTTCCTTGCTGCTATGCACCCAGCTGAGCTGTGGGGGTCATGTGCTGACAGTCCTTTGAACCCTTCACTCCGTATGGGCAGGCGATGCTTTGTTGTGGTTCACCTATGCTGGCAGGGCTGGCAGCGCCCTTCATTGATCATCCTTGCCAAACCCTGTCGCACACGCCGCGCACATTCAGCGGCCACCCATAGGAGGGACATCATGCGCCTTGGCCTTGGGGCTATTACAGCAACACTGCTAGCGGAGACATGAAGGAGCGATGGGATGATGCATCCTGGATTCGTAGAAGTAGGAGGGGATATGTTAGAGGCACGCGCACAATTTTGCGCGTCTTGGTGATCCGTTTCGCACGTTGTTGGGATGCACTGCTGCTTACCAGCTCGTGCCTCTGCTTGTGCCTCTGCTGCGTACTGCCTAGGGAGGGCATGCTTGTTGCACATATGTGTGTGTGTCCGAGGGTAGGGGGTACGGACTCAATCAGGGGGCCTGGAAAACTTGGTGCAAATGTGAGTTTGCGCGCCGCGTCAGGAAATCCACGCCCTCTGCAAGCCTGAAACATTTGTTAGTCCTCGTCGGTTTAGATTTAAACACTCAGTATGCCTCCTCTGGTTGTGTGTCGCTTGGACCATTTGGTTCCGCACCCAGTTGGTTTGCAGAGCCGTCTGCCAGCTCTTGCTGCTGCACGCACTGGATTCGCGGTCGTTGATCACCGCATGCGCACAGTTGGACCTACACGCCCCGCAAATAAGAAGCCGCTCACTTGGTTACACAGGGTGGCTTTGGTTCTGACTGCATTGTCATCTACGGCCACCGGAATCTTCTCATTGCCTTGCCATTTGCATTGCTGGTGTCGGCCGGGTATGCTAGCTGCTCATCAGCACATACCGGTAGGGTGCGCTGATGTTTGTGCTGCTGCACGGCGCTGTCCCGGTCGGTACACAGCGGGCTCGAACATGACAGCGCGGAGCTCACGTCGCTGCAGCCGCTGCATGCCAGCTGTCTGGATGTGCTGCTACAGCTGGCGGTGTGTCAAGGCGTGGCATGAACGGCGTTGCACTGCCTTAGTTGCACAACGCGCTGCAGCAAAACGCCTGCAAGGCTGAAGTATCGCTGGACGGCCACCATGGCAGGACTCGCGCGGCCTGCTGGTGTTGTATGTGCACTGCGGCTGCTCGCAATTTATACGCTGTTACGTGCCCCCGCATGTTCTCCCTCTTTGTGAGCGCACGCTGCATGCTGCTGGCCTAGGTTGCCCAGCTGCCTTGCTGTCTGGCATCAGGCTGAGGGCCCGCCTGCAGGTGAACATCCTTCAGGGCCCCACAGTGCCAAGCGTCAATGCGTCAGTATGCCTCCATCAGGGTAACAACAACAGGGTGTGCCAGGTACAGTAACCAAGACAGCTACCAGTTGTCCACTCACCCACACACACACGATGGGCACCTGCGCTCTGCATGTGCAGTGAGTGCAGCCTCAGGCATGCATGGCTCGCAGATGGATGCTTACAACTGCATGCATGCGATCCTCACGCATGCACCCTGGTTGTACTGCACACACCACCGCCAGCTGCCATAATTGGAGCCTGCCTTGTGGCTTGCCTCCTGCAGCGTGAGCCGGTTGCTCAATGCTGCGTGTCAAGGTGGTCGGTGGGGCTGCAACCTTAGCGTGCACGAATGCTGCCTCCCTCAGACCCTCAGCCAGTGTGGCTGCAGGTCGTTGCTTGTACATGATATTCGAGCCACAACTCACAAGAGCAAGTTTTTTTTTTGGACGGGAACGGTTACAGGCAAGTGCTATCCTATGATGATATGGTGTGCACGCCTGCTGTGTGCTTGCAGGTGACAGGTCTAGAAGGTCAGGCGCTTCAAGGGCGCCCTGGAACCCCCTGATAGCTTGTATAGTTGTATCCAGAGGGACAAAGACGGGGAGGGGCTTGCAGCAAAACCCAGCATTTGCAAGGATCATGCGTAAGGCTCAGGCCCATGGCAGCAACACAGCCAAGACACAGCGTGCATACCTCCACAGCAAAGGAAAGCACGGCCGATCGGCATCCTTGCACGAACCCGGACAAACATCAGCGCTACGGTGCGGGCCCGATGCGCATTGCCGTTAGAGCACCGTGCTGGTCAGCTAGTGCAAGCTCCACAGCATGTATGCATGACGGCATACATCTTAGAGCACGCCCTCGACATGAATGTCCCACGACACTCACGCCGCATGCACCCTGGCAAGGCGCTGGTGGTCCTGTCTGGATTGAAGCCAGGGTTGAATGCACGCTGCAACAATCCTGCATGCGTGACCAACAGCTGCTGGAGTTGGTTGACACAAGGGAGGGTTGGCATGGGTCCTCCTAGGCCCAGTGCTAGGCCTGCCTTTTTGGAATTCTTCTTGGCGCTCGCTGCTCACGGAACATAATAGCCTGCCATTGAGTGATTGTGTACTGCTCCGGTATTTGTGTACTACGCAGGACAGTAAGCAGGCAGTACTCAGGTACCAGAGACACCGCATCGCACCCTGCAGCGCACTTTGCACTGACACCTGACAAGCAAGTGTATGCG
>BDDA01000455.1:66221-80414 GCA_001662385.1 Chlamydomonas asymmetrica | reverse complement strand
CCCCACTCTTTCCTCATCCCCTCCCGTCCCCTTACCTTGATGCGTGCAAACTCCTCCGCAATGTCCGCTAAGCTGGTGGCGGCACCGCCGCCACCGAGCCCTGCACCCGCGCGTGCGCTGCTGCCGGCGCCTCCCTCGCCGCTGGGTCCAGCAGCTGCAGCGCCAGCATCAGCGCCATGGGGTGAGGGTCCTCCTCCGCCTCCCGCTTGCTGCTGCTGCTGCCGCTGCTGCTGCTGCTGCTGCTGCACGCTTGCCAGGCAGCGCTGCGTGAGACGCAGCCGCACCTCCGTCTCCACGCCGCGTATGAGCGCCCACACATGCCTGCAGGGCACGCCAGTAGGGTTGCCACTCAGCTACGTTATGCAGTGGAACTGTGGAAGCATGTTGAAATGATGATTGAGCATATAAACTGTGCATCGCTGACAGTGAAACAACACTCACACTCGCTGACCAATGAAACCCGCGTCACAATTTGGTCATAATATGATCATAATTTGGTCATCAGTTTCAGTGGACGGCCAATGGCGGGGGAAGGGGGGATCGGCACTGGAAGTGGGGTGCTGCCAGGTGATCGCAGGGCCACGGCCAAGGTGTGGCCAAACAGCGCGCATCCAGCATTTGCAGGTGCTCACAAGACGCACCGACGCACGCACGACGCACGGTACCAGTAAAGCAGGTGGCTGCTGGCGCCAATCGTGGTTTTAACAGCCCATCAGGGTACGCCAGTACGCATGCAGGCCAAAACCTCGATTCAGCACTATGACATGGTGACGACGACAGGAGTGCGGGAACTTGTGAGCAATACAACACGCTGTGCGTACTGCACTACCGGCACACGCAGAGCATGCACCGGTCGTGCCATCGCAGCGACTTACGGGTTGGCCCAGCGCACACGCTCATAGCTGAGCGGCACCGCGCGGCGCAGCGCCGCCGCCTGGCGCAGCTCCTCCCGCAGCTCCGGCGTCTTACTGTTGAGCACCCAGTAGCTGGACGTCGCGAGGTGCGCGTGCAGCAGGCGCTTGTGGCGGCGCCGCGTGCGGTAGTCGTCGGCGGTGAGCGGGCCGGCGGCTGTGGCGTCGTCGGCAGCAGGCTCGGCGGCGCCGAGCGCGTCGCCTGCCGCATCGCCTTCGCCTGCAGAGCGTACAGCGGTAGTGGTAGCCGAGGCACGCGGTAACAAACAAGCAGTTGCGTACAATTAGCGTGCATCGGAGGGCCTGCTTTGGGATGTTTCGAGAGGAGCAGGAGGGTTGGCCTGACATGAGTTGCATCACACCAAGCGTGTGCACTGTGAGTTGTGAGGTGGACCCCATAACCCTGCTTGCTGACAATGTAACATCACAACACTTCTTTCGAGGGTAGGCACACGCAGCAACCCTTAAACCAGTGGCTGAACACAGGTGCTCTGGCCGCACCTGTGTCGGTGGGGCGTGGCGGGCGCTTCTGTGGCTTAGTCCGCTGCTCAAGGTCGTAGGCAGTGTTAGAGAGCTGGTCCACTTTATCCATCAGTGCAAGCAGATGGTGCTGCATAGCACGGTTAACGTTGAGCGCCTGATACAGCACCTCCAGCCTTGAGCCCTGTCACGTGTGGGCACACGTCGTGCATTACACCACGCCAACGTCAACCTGAAAGTGCCCCACAGTCAGCGGTAGCAAGCAAAATCTGAGCTGTTGTAGCACAAAACACTGTGCTCGTGCCTCACCTCTGGCAGAACCTCACCCGGCTGGAGCTCATAAAAGTCCAACCCTGCACGCACGAGAGAGAGAAGCTGACGCATCGTTGTGTGGATTAAGTGCCACTCAAAAGAAACAACTGCAGTGAGAATCGAGCAGCATAGACCAACCTTCAGCCCCGCCTGCAGCGCCAACAGCCACCTCGCTTTTAAGTTGGGCTTCGTCAGCGTCGCCTTCGTTGGCATCCTCAGCAAGCTGTCGTTCACAGCAGAGAGTAGGCAAGCAACATATTAAGCTGTTGTCCTCAAGCTCCCTGTGCTGACTGGAGCAGTGCCACGGGGTACGTGCGGATTACACATCGGGTGTAACTGGCCTGTCAACAACTCGCTGCTTCACTGGTCACAGCGGTGCCCACCTGCTCACCGTTCAACGCCTCCAAGTCATCGTCCTCGGCTGGGGCTGCTTCTCTTGCCTTATGCGCTGTCCTTCTGTCAACATCGGTTTCACTTTCGTCCTCATCGTACTCGCTCTCGCTGCTGTCAAGCCCCAGGTCATCTTCCCCTGGCTCATAGTTATCCGAACCCTGTGAACTGCCGTCATCCTCAGTCTCATCGGCCGCCTGATCCAAATACGCCTGGTAGCTGATACCCTTTTTGGACCCCCGTCGCCGTGCAGCGGGCTCTGCTGCGGCGGCGGGAACTACCATGCCATTCTCCGCCATCAACTTTCTCAGCCGCTCCAACTCCTGAGCCAGCCCAACATCCAGCAGCTCGTCATCGCTACTGTCCGCCATGGCCCCCCGCGCTGTTGCGAGCGCCTGCCTGGTTTGGCCAATACCGCTGCACACGTCTCAGCGCCCTGCCACCTTTGCCGTTGTAAGCATGGCGCTACAGCATTAGATGTGTATGCCGTGTTGGGTCAGACCAGTAGAGTATTACATACTAGGCTGGAGTATAAAGCACATAAATAAAGAGCGGCATAAATTTGACCAGCCAGCATCACGGCCATGCGGCGCATGTGAAAATGCCAACAGCCTCGACTTGCTTCTGGCAAGTATCACTACTTGCATGGCAGAGCATGGCATTGCAACATTTGCAAGGCAGAATTCCATGCACACATGCAATGTATCAGGATTCAGGAGTAAGCCAGTCACGGAGAATTTGATGATAAGGATGAATGCTTCATGTGTGGATCGCGCGTAACGCGAATTACGGGACAGTTATCAGCATGATGACTTTCGTTGCGCAGTGATACACACCGTGCCAACGAGGATCACGCGCCAAACAGACAAGTGCACAGTGGATTGGCGCATTTAGGCAAAGGGTTTGCGGGACAGGCAGTACTGTTGGGTCGCTTGGTCGAGGAACAGAATTCACATGGTTGTGCTGGATGTGTTCCGCACCAAAAGAATAGCAACGTATGGTCAGACGCATCCATGCGTATGTTATGTTTCACCATGACAAGCACGCGCCGCACAGCGTCCCAATACGCAGCTCATCTCCCGCCACCGCAGCAGCATGTCAGCCACGTGGACTTCTTGGCCACAAGGCCTCCAGAGGCGCCCCCTGGACTCACTGCCGACTCCTGGGGAGCTGCCTGCTGCGCATGTGATGCCACTGGCGCCACCTGGTAGCTCTTGCCTTGCTGGCCGAGGCTATTGGCTTTGCGCACCACCACCAGCAGCGGCGTGGTTGCAGGCACCGGGCTGGGCGTGCCGCTGCGAGCCCCACCCACCACATCCGCCACCTGCTGTTTCTGAACAAGCGCCACAGAAGACGTCAAGGAGCGCGCATGGGTGCCGCCCACGCTCATGGTTGGCCAGGTGTCGTTCGGTGGGGAGCTCCACGGGTGCTGGGCGGAGAGCGGGGTACTGAGGCCCGGTAAGAAAGGGCCTGAGCCGCTAATTTGCTCAGCTTCCCCTGGTTCAAGCGGCACGCCTGCCAGGTCTGCTGCTATCTGCACAAGGGCTGGCCCAGTGCCTGCGCAGTTGGATGCGTCCGTGAAAAAGCTGACGGCATGCGCGGCAGTCGCGAAGCGATAGTGGTCTGCGGCTGTGACAGCAGGGGTGTAGTCCATTTTATTGGCAACCAGGGCGAGGTAGGGCAGCATTACGCCTGCCAGGCTGCGCTTGATACTGCTCAAAATTCCATCCAGTAAGGGCAGTGTTGATGCGTCTGACACGTCATACACCAGAAGAATTGCCTGGCATCCCTGAAGCGATGCTCCAAGCAGCGACTCGCTGACATCGCTGACGTTCAGGTCCCAAAGTTGGAGGGTTACCAGGATGTCGCCATTGCGTAGCGCGACAGTCCGCACATAGAAGTCTACACCGGACCGCTGCACTGCAGCAGAGCCAGGGGAGGCGGAGGCCGAAGCAAAGCATCGTGCGAGACTGGTCTTGCCAACGCAGGATGGACCCAGTATCAGGCATTTGAAACGCGTAGCCTGGTGTCCGCTGGGTTTCAAAGGCTGTCCGGAAGATGGCAGGCCGGAGGCAGCAACCTGATATCGTGGGTCAGGAAACAAGGCAGCAGCGGACATACTGACAGCCACGGGCCCAGAACGGTGCACCTCATCGTGTCACCCACTTCCTGTGACCATTCGTAAGAGCTGAATGCGCAGCCCGATATGAGCAAGGTTGTAAAGTTGTATAAAGCAAGGCTGGGGCAAACACATACAACCAGGAAAACGTTAAGGAAATGTTCTGTGTGTGGCTACTACTCATTGAGTGACAGGTTGAATGGATGCCCCACGCTTTTCACGCTTTTCCGTTGCTTGCATTTGGGCATTGCGTTTTGGTCAACAGCAAGGCAGCACGGGACAAAGACGCACAAACCAGGACGGACTGGTTGCTGGTATTCTGACACAAGATTCACCACACACCCCTAGACCACGCATTTCCCAGTCCTGGGCGTAGCACCTTCATAGCACGTCGAGCGTGTCGCTGCCTGGCCGACGAATGGGGGCGCCCAGGACATTTCACTTGTATTTTTGAGCGCATTCAGCATGTCAAAACCAGCTGCGCCGCCCCGGTCAGGGACGACCGGCAGCACCAAAGCGAGCAGCAGCGATGTGGACCTTGCGGGGCACAAGCGCTCACTCGAGTTCTTAGCAGAGGACTGCAAGCGCCTTTGCAACACCAACATATTCACACCGTTCGTCAGCTTACAGGATGCAGTGGAGCGCCTGTTTCCTTTCCACGTGAGCAAAGTGGTCCCTGCGTCGCCTGTTGAAAGGCACAGCGTCCATTAGACACCGTCCTCTCAGTTTCTCCTGGTATTCCAGTTTACCGCTGTGAAGCACAATCATATATCTTCTGAATTGCTCTTGTTTGTATCGCTGGACGCTCACCGCACCTTGTTGAGCACACAGGTGCTGAATGGTTTAGATGGTGAGGACGTTGATGCGGAGGCGATCCTGGATCTAGACGGCTGCGGCAAGCTGTTATGTGGCAGACATGATGCCTGGCAGGAGCAGAGCACCAGGCAGGCAGCCGAGCTGACAAGGAAGGTGGACGTGCTGCGGCACAGAGTCAACGGTGTGCAGGAACAATACAAAAGCCGGAGAGCTCGCCTGAACCACGAAGAGCAAATGATGGTAGAGCAGGTCAGCATCGCCTCATTGGCAGAGTGTTTGGCCTTTTGCCGACCCGCTTGGGAGAATGCTTGAACTTGAGCTGAACCCGATGATGCCTGCTGCCCCTTGCCTGTCTCTGTGTGCTTGCAGATGGTTGTACACGAAAGCAAGGTGAGCTCATGTTCCAGGGCTGGTTGAGCATGACTGTGTCACACAAAGTGATCGGTCTGGCACTGTATTGTGCAAGCGTGCTGAAGTCGCTGTTGGCGCAACCGTTGCACTTTCTTGCATGCAGCGGCTTCTTGAACTTGCGCAGCACCAACAACAGCAACGGCAAGCCGCAGCCTCGCATGCAACGGGCCAGCAAGGCGCGCCTTCAGGTGCGCCACCCGCGCCCGGGCAACCTGTGGCGGTGAAGCAGGAGCATGGACCCAGCAGTGCCGCGCCGCTTGGGGCCACGGTGAAGGTAGAAGGGCACAGCCATCAAGCTGGCGGTGTTGGGGGCGTCAGCTGAGGCCCATCTGCAGCTGGCTTGACCTGCAAACCAGGCCACATTGGCGCAACAGGCGGCTGGCAGGCTGGCAGGCCAAAAACGGAGTGGGTGTGGGCCGCAAACGGTCGTACTGGCCTGCATCCACATGGCACTGAACGCATGCAAGCTGTTAGGCCTGTTGCATTCGTGCGCGCATGCACCTCGGCGTACATGGTGGTTGGCTGAGCTGCAGCAGCATTTGCTCCTGGCAAGGCCACCAGCGCCTGCTGGTCGCTGCCTGCAGCACCGATTTGCCGTGCATGCAGGCAGCGCAGCGAGCGGTTGTTCCGCGCTCCAGCCAAAGCACGTGTGCAGTTACGCGATTCACAGCATGCATTTGGGGTGCTTACGAGCCGCCACAAGCATCCCGAATGCAGCACACACATGTTTGCTTGGATGGCTCAATGCACCCACCGCATTATCATATCCTCAAACTGGCATTGCAGAACTGTCCTCTTGATGCTCAGTCCTTACCTGTATGCATTCCGCCTCCCTCCATGATTGCATATACTAATATACATTCTGCCACATGGCCATGTGTCATGGCAGCACCAAGTGAACCCTTCTGAACCCAATCCAAGTCACTCAGACTCACCTGCAATCGCAATTTGCATTTTTGCTGCTTGCGCTTTTGATAATGCCGACAGCACCTGCATGCCACACTGCAGGGCATGCAGGCTGTGTAATCGCACTACACCATTGCACTCCGCCACCTTCCTTTGCCGGGTGTGTGAGCATCCAACCAAGCACCGTGCGCGTGGACCGCTGCTCAATTTCACCTGCCGACACCCTGCCACCAGGGGACTCGACCACCTCGTCGCAGCAGCGCCAAGGGCAACATGTTGGGATGCGTAGCCAGGCCACAGGAAAAGTCCGGCATGACAGCAGCACGACGGCGGCATGCCTGTTCAATCATGGCAGCTTGTTCACAGTGTGTTCACTCCAGCGCTTCATGGAGTACCAGCACGCTTCTGCCGCTGCTGATGCTGCTTGATGGCCTGCCCCTCCATCTCGTGGTCTCATGGTAGGATGCTGCATTTCGTGCGGCCCCTTCCTTAATCCTTACGCAGTGTGCGCCGTGCGCCGTGTGTAGCCACTTTACTTTACTTTACTACATTATCACTGCATTTACGGATTTTACGCGGTGAGTTACAGCCTGCTGTGAAATCCGTGGTATACAGGCAGGTGCCCTGTGAACAGGCATATGACACTGCCATACAAGCTGCATACAAGCAACAGAAGGGCTGTGTAAAAACGCAATAGCCGTTGTACACCCGGCACACCCTTCGTGTATGTTTTACAGCTTCCTGCAGTGGAATTCGTCTTAGCCGGGCATCAAGTGCTGTGCCTGGCTTCCACAGCCATGGTGCACATATATTTCAACGATGATGAAGAAATGGACCGGCAAGCTGCAGAGGAAGGACTGTCACAGCCGGTGGCCAGCACGTCGGCGACGGCAAGCATGGGTGCCGCCGCCGCCGAGCGACGCGGCTACTGCTGCGGCTCAGCCCGAGTGGATTACAACATGGAAGACCCGCACTATGTTTTCAAGGCGCTCTATAACTCTGCAACTCGTGCTGTGGCCGCCAGTGTGTCAAACAACAGCATCAAGTTGTATAGCGCGATGGGTCCGCAGGTGGAGCTGGTTGGGGAGCTTAAAGGCCACACCTCCACGATAACAGACCTTGCATTCAGCCTGCCAAACGACCCGTATGTTATCCACTCAAGCTCAGCGGATGGCACGGTGCGCGGATGGGACACACGCAGTGGACAACAAGTAGAAGGGTAAGCGGGTCGAGCACCGTATGTACAGTTCTTTCCTGGCACGTCTTGACCCTGGCAAGGGCACTTGTTGTGGCATCGCAGGATTGTGAGTAACCGGAATCCATCACACTTGTTTGGCACTGTTTGCATCGCAAGGTTGGCCTGCTATGCTATGCGTGCTTGCAGGTTTAAAGTGGGGAACTCTGAAATTTTCTGCTTTTCTATACTAGAGCATGT
The DNA here is from genome assembly GCA_001662385.1 of Chlamydomonas asymmetrica. Classification (NCBI taxonomy): domain Eukaryota; kingdom Viridiplantae; phylum Chlorophyta; class Chlorophyceae; order Chlamydomonadales; family Chlamydomonadaceae; genus Chlamydomonas; species Chlamydomonas asymmetrica. The sequence continues at coordinate 72,634 of BDDA01000455.1, read as the reverse complement.
CTTGGCGGCAGGTTCATCTGGCGAGGTCTTGTTTTGGGACCGACGCAGCAAAGCGCAACTGGCAAAGCTGGACGATACCCATATGGAGGATGTGACGCAGGTGCGTGCAGCAGAGGTCTTGGCATTCCGCAAAATTTCTGGCAAGTCTCCGCCCCATCCGGCGGCATCGCCCAGGCGACGCTGTGCTGGCGCTGACGGCTCATCGGCCAGCGATGGAAACGGGGTATTGGTGTAACACCTGTGCAGGTCCGCTTTCATCCATCTGGGAAGATTCTGTCCGCATCCTTGGATGGACTCATAGCGGTGCATGACGTGTCGAAGTCGTTCAATGACGACGACGTGTTCCAGGTACGGCGGCGCAAAGAGCTCCTTTGTAAACATCACAGGATAGCAGTTATGCATGCACACTTGGCACAGGCTGGCTGCAGGCGTCACGGCAATCGATGCACAGTCAGTGGTAGTAGGTGAGGCAGGCGTTTACCAATGCAACCAAACCGCACGCTGACGGTCCATGCAGCAAGTGCACTTCAGCCGCCACACTTTTGTATTACATGCAGCTTGCATATGCGAGAGGGCAGGCCTGTCAGGCTGCACAGGCCAGGTACGAGGTCAGCGCAAGCACAACTTTGCGACACAATCGCGCAGACATGACAATTCACGCCTGCCACTCGCATGCGCATGCGCTGCCACCATTGCAATGGGCGTGAGGGTTACCCACTGTTATGGGTCACGTGCCGATTTGGGTCATGTGTGCGTCACACGCGCACGCGCAACATATAAGGCCACGCGTTCACATGCGGCGATGTGGGTCACAGGCGGCCCTCAACGTGTCGACCTCTGTGGAGGAGATCGGCCTGTATGGCCCTTCCCTGGAGCGCCTGTGGGTGCGCACCGGCACAGAGAGCCTGCACCTGTGGGAGTGGGCCAACGCCACCAACGAGGGCGTCACTGGGGGCGACCTGCCCTTTGCGGAGTGGCTGGACGCGCGATCCACTGCGACGCAGGCTGTCGCCGCAGCGGCGGCTGTGCGGGGCCTGCCGGCCCCGGCAGAGGAGGTGAGCAGGGTGCGCAGGGGTGTAGTAGGGCAGTACAGCGATGTTGTGTTATGTTACATCCGGAGCGTGTTGGCCAAACGGCCCATGCGGCCCCAACATGGGGGCCAGCATAGCGGTGTGCGTGTGAGCGCCTCTGCCTCTGCCTGTGCCTCCTTCGCTGGCCTGCCTGTGGGCGACTTGCCGTGCTGCATACCTCTCAGCGGCACACACACCGCCAAGTGCTTGCCGTGCTGACTCGGTTCGGCGGCGTCTCGCGATGCTCACGCTGGGGCACAACACGCCTGCACAAGCGTCGGCTAGCTCCTCCCCATGTTCAACCTTCAATCCTGGTTGCGGATTGATGCTCCTTAAGACATTTCACTTGCGGATGGACTTTCGGGTGTAGCTATGAGACTCAGGCCTATGACAGCAGCAACAACAGCAAAGCAAGAAAGCCGTCTCCTGGTTGTGCGTCTGTCATGCAGGTTGGGTACCTGATCGGCTGCCATTACGACCCCACCTCCAGTCAGCTGCTGCTGATGGCAGGCACGCACGAGGGCGCCGTCTCCTTCTTCCCGCTCGTCGGCCAGGCGCAGCCCGAAACCCGCGGTTCTGGTTCTGGCGCCGATGTCAGCATGGACACGCCTGGTTCCGGAGCCGCCTTACAGGGCTCCCAGGTGTACACAATGCTGCCGCCCGTCATGAACCTCCAGGGGGGCCACAGCTCGACAATCCGCTCGGTTCAGTGCTTCCCGCCGGATACCTCAGGCGCCGGGCCCGCCGCGCCGTTCTGCATCACCGGCGGCGAGGACGCGTTGGTGTGCTTGTGGTCGCTCTCACCGCCCGCGACGCCGCCGTTGGTTGCTGGGGTGGCTGCCGGCGCAGGCGGCAGCGCGCAGGCGCATGAGGCGAGTGCCGGCCGAGGGCGTGGTGGGGGCGATGGCAGGCGGGGAGGCGGGGGAGGCGGCAGGCAGGGCGGGGGCGGTAGGGCCGGGGCAGGGCCAGGGCCGGCGAGGCAGCACCAGCAGCGGCAGATGACTGGAGACAAGCAGCGGCAGGCAGGCTCGCGGCGGCAGACGCCGTACTGATAAGGCTAACTGCTCACCTGTCTGCTGTGCCTGCTGGGTTTTCAGAATCCTTCTCGTGCTCATTTTCTACGTTCCAGTCGCCGTGCACATTTGCATGCAACATACATCACCTTCCTTGTCCCTGCTTATCTACACAATGCAAAACGCCACGTGCTTGCTAGCATCCCTGCTGCCGTAGTGTTTTGGTGTTTGCAGCGGCTTGGTGCACCATCCACGACCTCTTTCCATGCAGCATGTCTCTTGCAATGTCAGTACGGTATGTTCTCCCACGCGGCCACGCAGCGTGCATATCAGCATATGCATAAAGGTAGAGACTGCACATGCCTTGTGTGTGTGGATCTGATGTCAAGTGGCGCCATGCGGTTTGGTGTGGGGTGGCTAGGTGGCATGTGCTATCCTGCGGTCTAGCGGAGGCGGAGGGTGCAGAGGTTGTGCTCCAAACCATCAGTGTTGCAACACGTATAGACGGCTGGCTTGTGGTGTCACTTGTATCAGCCTGCCTTGATGCAAATTGCTGCGGTTCACTGGCAGATCACTAATCAGAGATCCAGCGATCACAGTATCGCTTTGTTGCCATGCTGCCACAGGTGCATTCACTGACACGGCCGCACAGTTTGCGGCAGAACACTTGATGGTTCAGGGACACACATCGTGCACATCGCCCTTGCAACGTGCGAACCATATTACCCTGCAATGCATTGCTACGGGACCCGTGCTGTGTTCGCATTTCGGCAAATCTTGCGCACTTGTACATGGCGCAGCATGGCGGGTGCTTCTGCACACAAGGTGCAGAGCAGCATGCAGGCGTCCAGCATTCTATCAACCGCATATGGGACACATGCCGTTGCAGCCAAATTGCTGCTCACACTCGGCATGCAGCTGGGACTGGTCCACATGGGTTTCGAACATCACATGTTCCCCTGCCTGGAAGGTGGGTGTTGCAATCTCTCAAATCCCAAGGACCGAAGTTGACAGGGTCGTGACTGACAAGGGTGTAGCGAATCTGAATAATAGTGAATCTGACAGTGCATATCGGTTTAGCGCTATCACACTAGGCTGCAACTGCTTGTTCAACACTCTTCACATACGGGCGGTCTCGAGCTACTACTGGAGCTTGTTTCGCTTGCTAAGCTTCCACCGCAAGACATCGTGGAAGTGTGATCCTAGAGGCGCTTTCTTGATACGTAGTCACGCTTGCAGCAACGTTCCCTCCTGAGCCCCACTCAACCTAGCGACCCGGGATGGATTCACGTATGGCTTTGCCCCTTACAGCTGCAGCAGGCGCTGTGGCTGGATTTTTCGTTGGCAGGTGAAAGGACGGCCCAGACCATCTTACCTCTGTCTGTGTTGTGTCACCACGTCCCGCTGGCCGCACGATCTGCTACGTCGACAGTGCGCCTGCAAGTTGGCGCACAGCTGCCTGCAACTCGTCCACAGCACTCACTCGCATATGTGGCGCGTTGGATCTACGTCGCATACCTCTTGTTTCAGGAAGAGTTCTGGCTTTAGCCTCCGAAGCTCACTCAACGGGAACTACAAATGGATGAACCGCCAGGTGCGGCATGTGGTTTGGTGAGGCAACGATCCAGGCTTGCCAGCAAAAGAACCAATTCTCGGTCATGACCCAGCAGTGCTGCCTTCCTGCTGACTAAGCTTGGAATGGCACTTTACGTGCGTGCCAAGGCCAGCTGGCGCAGTGCGTCCCACGTGCTGTGCACCCAGTTGTGGCCTGAAGGTTGCCACAGCCTCGAACCGGTTTGGTATATTGAGCTGACAAGCTGTGCTCGCGCAGGAGCGGGCTTTGGCGAATGCTCTGTTGCAGAACGGCCAGAGCTACCTGTTCCGCAGCTGGCCACCTCCAGGTGCGGCATTGCTGCGCGACCGCTACGGCACCAGCGCACAGCACCTGCATATGCCTGCAAGCAGCCGCGGGTGTGCAGCACTCGCGACTCTTCGTAGTATTCAGTATGCACAGGACGTTGTACAGTGCCATGGTTGTGCGTGCTCGCACTCATACAGCATCGTGGTGATGACGGATCAGAGCTGCTGTGCCCAGCGCCGGTGCTGGCGCTTCTCGTTACCGCGTTAAGCACGCACCCGCATGCCGCCCGACTGATGCAGGGGTGCGGGACGATGAGAAGAGGGCGCTGCTGGCGGCTGCTGCACGCCACATCGCCACCACAGGCGGAGGCCTGGAGACCGAGCGGCAGAGTGAGTCAGCATCAGCCATGTGCACGCATGCATGAAGTGTACATGTGGGTGCATGGATATGCATGAAGGGCGCATGGATGCACATGAATGCATGACGCCTGCGTGGGTCATGCGTCAACCCCGTGCTGACCGGACACTACGGCCCCGATCGCACCTGTGGTCCAGGCCAAACACATGCACATGCCTCGCTCACCGGACTTTGCAGCTTGAGGGCGACGGACCCACCGATGCCGCGCTCCGTTAGCTTAAGTTGGGCGCATTTGGGAAGCTGCACAAAGCGCAACTCTTTCTCATGACCAACATGGGCGCCTGTGCAGTAGGTCTCCATTTGGGTCACCGTGCAGTTCAGGGGTGACTCCTAGCCAGCACCGTTCGATACCGTGTATCAAACGCCATTCAGACACACTCATGCCAACGTACGGGCAGTACGCTGTTACTCTTTTAGACAGCATGGACCCTGCACGATTCACGTGTCAATCACCAGCATCAGCCACCCTGCAAAGTGCTTGTACGAAATCGTCTGCGGTACGAATCCTGTTGCGCGATGCCTCTGCTGCTGCCGTCCCTCACCAATCACCATCAGGCGTGCTCGTGGCGCCGCTCGCCGCCAAGGTGCCGAAGCAGCTGGAGGCGCACGGCGACGTGCGGGCGGACAACTACTACTGGTGAGTCACGATTAGTCCATGGTGTGATCAGTCATGGTGCAATATGTCGTGAGATTATCGTGTGGGCCACTCAGGACGTGACATCAGGGGTGAAGATGCACATGGCTCTCCGGTCTCCACAGAATTTCGACATGCAAAGCCACAGCACCCCACACTGCCCATCGTTGGTGCTCTCGCCGTCGGCACTGAAAAACGTCCGTTCACCCAGCCCATCGTGCAGCCACCGAGCACTGTTTTGGATTGCGAGTGGCTGCTTGTTTGTTGCGTTGACTCAGGGCGGCGTCGTGGGCCTCACTCAGCGTTTGGTTTGGTACCTGTTGAGCATTCTGAGACATTCCGCCTTCTTACGTGTGGATCGTGACGTGGGTCATTATCTGCAGTGACTGACAACTGTGTCGCGTACCGTACCCTGTACCGCATGCCGTGCTACAGGCTGCGGGACGATGCACGCAAGGACAGCAAGGTGCTCAACCATCTGAAGCAAGAGAACGAGTACACGAAAGCGGTGCTGGCAGACACGGAGAAGCTCCAGGTGGGCTTGAACGCTGACATGGCTGACATGGCTGCTTCTGCACCTCTTCATGGCAGGTCGTGATTCGCGTCGTGCAAGGACCTCCGCCAACTAATGACTTGTGGGGCCACCATCTGGGCCTCCATTGTTGCGAAGCTACCATTTGCTGTTTGCCTAGCAAACCTGGCCTCAATTAAGGCTCTCCCTGGCCTTTTGTTCATGAAGCCAACTGATGGCTCCTGATGTCAATCACACACCCTCCCTTGATATGCGATGCATGGGTCCCCCGTGATGCACGGGTTTGGAACTTTGGATGCCCTCCTGGATGCACCCCCTACTTCTTGACTCCAGGAGGAGCTGGCCGCTGAGATGCGGCGACGCATCCAAGAGGCCGACCAGAGCGTGCCAGAGAGGTGCGTACCGCCACACGCAACAGCTGTACGCACTGCGGGTGTATTGCACAGCGATGGGCATGAAAACGGTGCACATGCGGTATCAGGCCAATGCAGGGTGCCACGCTGTGCGCAGCAACCGACTTGAAGCACCTTACCGGCGGGCAACTTGCATTGCACCCCAAGCAGGCTTCAGAGTTCAGGATGAAGTCAGGGCCACACTCGTCACCTAACTCATCTTCAACATACAGTGTATCAATCTGCCACGCGTGGGATTGCAGAAGCGGTCTCGCACATGTGTGCGCTGACCCTCTAATGTATGTCGGGTTGCGTATGCGCATGCAGATGCGATGCGGATGCCCCATGCATTCATGCATGCATGCACACACATGCAGGCACGGCGGCTACATGTACTACGCGCGCACGCTGGAGGGCGCGCAGTACAAGGTGCACTGCCGGCGCGCGCTGCCGCCCAACGCGGGGCCACCCACTGAGGCGGACGAGCTGGATGA